>VZTT01044156.1:201842-219473 GCA_013400855.1 Buphagus erythrorhynchus | reverse complement strand
TGAACTGCTCCCTTTTAATTCTCCACCATGAACATTTCCAGCACCTCATGAACTTAAAAAAAAAATGGAAGTAACCCTTCTGGACATTGTGGAGTATCAGAGAAAATATTTAGCCCTTAAAAATTCTTTTAATGGAAGCAGAGATATGAGAGCAGTTGACAATTCACGGAAGACCACTTTAACAAGACTTGTTACAACTGGCCTGTGAGCCCTGGAGTGCTGTCAAAAGGCTAATATAAAGCTTCACAGCAGAAGGTTGAAACCTTTGTGAATTTTGTCTCTTCTCCACAATGTGCTGGAAGCAGACGGTCAGGAGGCAGCCTCAAACTATGAAAGGCAAATCAAGATGAGCTGGTGGTGCTCATTATGCAGTGACAGAAGGCAGTGCAGAGCTTGGAATAGGAAACCATCTGGTCTGGGCTAGCCTCTGTTTTATGGTCCAGCACTAAAAGCAGAGCTCTGCTGCCATACATTTCATGGCATCAGGCAGTCTGGTACCCAGGGCCAGGTTCTCTGCTGTTAACAAACAGGCATCACTCCTTTTTGGGGCTGGCTGGCCTATTTCTCCTGGACACTCTCTCAGTCTCGGTCATATCTGTACCTCCTGTCTCATTTGATCAGCAGCCTAACTTGCTGCTAATCTTCCTGCAAACGTCTCTCAGGCAGACTGTGTTCTGAAGAGCTTTAATCATCTTTTTCCCAAATAAAAGCAGGGGAGCATAACATTACAAGCGTGACATCCTTTTATCATTTCATGTTATAGTGCTACTGAGAATCCAACTGCAAGTTAATCCAGTTCTGAAACAGGACAGACTTTTTTTTAGAACTCTTAACAAACAGCAGCTGAAAACAGTAAAGTATCCATGATTATATCATGTCATTGGACAGTACACTTACAAAAGCATAGGGTGCCTATGGATTTCAGAGCCTTTATCCTATTGTATGGACCTTTTTGTGCTCTGTTTCTTTGTAGGGGGAGATGTATGTGCCTGTATAAGCACATTATACAGGTGCAGGTGGTAAAAAATGCTAAGAAACAAACATGTATGTAATATATGGAAGAGAGCAAAACTAGGTACTTAGTGGATCCTTACCGGTTTTTATTTTCAAGCTCTGCAATCAGCTGCCTTTGTTGCTTGTTTGCATCAATGGTGAAGGAGATATCTGATGCCCCTCTCTGCTGACTCGGCTGCTGTTGTAAAACAGAGAAGGCTGCATTGAAAGAGGAATAGCCAGCATGCACCATGAGCTCAACACAGATCTGTTCTGTGAAATCTGTTTACAGAAAGTGCAGTACCAAGCATGCCTACACTAAAAAAAGAGCATTCATGTTGTGCTCATACCAGTATTGGAACCATTGCTAGCAGAAGCAGAGTAAGTGCTAGAGTAAATAAGACTCAGTGTTTGCCATCCTGCCATTCATTTTTTTCACGGAGCTTCCTCTGAACCTATCACAAAAGGCAATGACACTGCTGCAGGCAGTTGCTGTAATGTGGCTCTTGATATTGATGCTACAGACAAGAGGAGTACACTGAAGCAAAAACCTTTCTGCCTCCAGAAGGAATGTGATGTGTTTCCAGCACAGCAATGCTTCACTCTCTTGAAAGTATGGTTTTGCTTTCAGTTTGGAAGCAGTACTCAGTTTTCAGTCCAGTTGTGTGCCCCATTTGGCTAAGTTTTCCTATATGCTCTCATGATAGTTCAGGAAACTTCTTTCCCCAGTCCTTCAGGTACAGCAAAATCTTTTTTTCCACCAATAAAATGAGATGAGAATTTGTCTCTCACCAAACTAGGCAGTGCTCGCTACAGCTTCATTGGATATACTCTTTTTGCATGTACATCAGCAACAATCAATTACTGTTTTCCTTGTTCACACCTCTGTATTTCAGTATTGTAACAATGACAACACAGGGCAGGACATTTAAAAGTTTCACAGCTATGAAAGATACCCATTTATTTCTAACTCCAACCTGAAAGGATCAAATATTTAAAAACACCCTGCTGAGTTACTGCTGTGATATGAGGGTTCCTCACCACAAAAAGCCCTGTGAAGCATAACTCTGGAGTGCTATTTTATGTGATGCCAGGCATTTCCTCTGCCAAGAGGTGGACCCACAAAAAGGATGAAGATAGATCTCAATAGCCTAACAAACCTAGCAAAGGTTAGGGTTGTCTGTGGGAACAGGAGAGTATGCTTCCCCTGTAACCACATAATAATTTTTCTGTTATGGATACATTTTCCCATTAACACAATCAACCACCAGGAAGCAGAACAGTGCATAAAGAACTGATACACACTGGTAGATGTTATCACTCATATAGGAGGAATCAGGATCTTTATCCTGAATGCCCACTGTTACTAATATATTTAGTTCCTTAAAATCCAGAATGACCATCAGCAAAGCTCTAAAAATTTCCATTGCTCCTACTGGGTGTCACTCTTTTGCTTGGAAAGATTTCCCTCTACAGAAACTTTCTCCTTTCCTTCTGTGTCTTTTGTTCAAAGAGCAAAGATGGACGGCAACGAGAAATTCAGTATTTTCTTTCAAGTCAGCTCTGTTTATGCTGTTTTCCCCCACATCAAGGACACATGTTATATGGAACTGATGTCGACTGATTTTTAACCAGAGACATTACTAATGGGAAGTCATGTTCCCATGAAGAATTACTATCTTTCAGAAATAAGACCAACATCTTTAAGTTGCCTTAACTCTGAAACATTATGTCACATGTCTGGAAAGGATTGATTTGGGCTGGCCTGGCAGAACAGGAGCACCCCTATCTTCTCAGGCAACTGCAGGTAGTGTGGAATCTCCGTGACATCATCTGCATGAGGCAGCAGATTCGTCTTCACCTGGCATGAATGTGACTCAGTGTCTTTACACAATGTGTGGTGCCCAATTTCAGCCTTTCAATTGATCCCACAGCATGAAAATCTCAGTATGAAAATGTTTCTGGGCACTCCAGACCAGCTGCTTTTCACTTAACCATCATTCATGATCCCTTGTTCTATCAAATGGTCTGAGATGGAAAAAAAGTAGATAGGCTGACCTTTTATGTACCATTTAAGATTTTATATACTTTGATTAGGTTCCTGCTTCATTCTGTCTTGTTCCTGAATGCAGTTAGTGAGGTTTTAGCCTGTCATCACCTTCTATCTTTGGATACAGAGAGCAGAATAATCATTGCTCTGAAATGAAAATGGGATCCAGGGCTAATGCAGGGGGTCATTACAGTCATCCTGCTGAAGAACATTCTTTAATATCCTTAGTACTTAAGGCCCTAGTGGCTATGATATTTGAGCTAGAGAGTAAAATTAATTCACCACCCCATTTTTCCAATGCAGTAAATCATTAACCTTTAACCAAAGCTAGTCCAGGCAATATTTTACAGTCCTTCCTGAGTTCAAGATGTCAGACTCCCTTTGATGCAATTATTTAAATACCACTGCATTAGTATATAGATTATATGCATTAGTATGTGGATTCTTTGGATTAAATGGACTGCATAAAAGTGTTATTATTAAAGCATAACAGCCTCTGATGAAAAGAATAGGGAAAAATAATCCATTAATCATTAGACTGTCAGATGTAATTTCCCTGATCTTGCCAAGCCCCTGGAACACGACAGAAGGAAAGTACCTTTCTTTAATTAAAACACTTACTGATGAAGAAGTTTCTGCTGCCAGCCTTGCTGCATACCTGGCGATCAGCTTGTGCTCTTCATCCAGGCGACTTGCACTGTCAAGGACGCTGCTCAGGGGGAGGGGGAAAGGGAGAGACAGATTTATACATGGCAAAAACACCCACTGCCTCTGCCAGCCACCACCTCACAGTCACACACAGCAGAACAAAGGAGAAAACCTTCACCAAATTAGGAACAGCTGATGTTAACTGAGCAAAGGGGAGAAGGAAGAGGGCAACTTCCCCAGAAAGGTCAGCTCTAAGGGGCTGGGCAGTGCTTTCCCTTAGAGGGAAAACAGCAGTGGTCTGCAACCCACAGAAAAGGTTGTACAGGATGTAACTTGCAGACTACTCTGCCCAAAAAGGAGGCAGAGGGGGTTCCATCAGTAGGAACATCAATCAGCATTTATTTTGCAACTCAAGTTTGTCATATCACCTGGAAGACTGACTGCTTTTTAGATAGTGGATTAGCAGGAGCCTCGGTGTTTGTCAAGAAAAACTTTAGAAGCTTTGTCATATTTGCACCACAAAACAGCATTTAGGATGGTTTTGCAGTGCACTTACCAAGGTCTTGTGGATCACTGTTTGGAACCACTGATCTAGGAATTTATAATCAGGCTTTCTCTTTTATTCTTGGTTTCTTGCTATTTGGGATCAAGGCTTCACAGTGTCACATGACTGTAATCAACAAGTGTAAAAACTAAACAGCAAATATGCTGAATTCCTTTAAAATACTGCACCTTATTATTTCTTCTCCCCCAAGAATATAAAATGCATATATTTCTCTCAGGTTAATACTTTTCTAGCTGTCCTTATTTTAAATGGAAGCTATTATTTAGTCAGATGAGCAGGAAAAAGGTAATATAGTGAGAACCTTCACTATTTCTAAACATTTAGAAGTTTGCAGACAACCATCAAAATTAATAAACTAAGAAAACCAGAAATTTGAAGAGGGCTTAGTTGACTCTGGATAATCCTGGGCTTTAGAACCCTATACTGCATTACTTTTAGTATATATAAGAGAGAAAAAATGAAGTCCCTAAGAAGAGGTGAGAGGACTGTGGAATTGCCACGTGGAATACAAGGCCGCCTGTGGACTATCACAGAGGCAAGCCTGGACTCTTTTCTTATCCTTTGGAAACTGTATAATGGTTTTTGGCTGAAGGGAATCAGGAATAAATCTCCCTGCCCATGGGGCTCTTCTGGGCATGCAACTGGTTGCTGGCAAATGAGCTTCAAAAGAGTCTGGGCATGGGATTTTATCCTGATTTTTTCCCCGGAAACTGTACCTTGAACTTGAAAAGCCTTCCAGAGGAAAACGGCACTTGTGCCAAAAGCTCTGCTTTTGAAGAACTGATATATTTAAATGGAATATTTTTCTAAAACTTCTCATTGAGTTCATATCCCCATGTCCCTGAGGGAACTACAGTGCACATGTGTTGTTTGGCCTGATTAAATCCACTGGGATTTAAAAGTTATGTTTGAAATAAGAGCAGTGGTTGATATTCACTGATCACAAAAGTAAAGCTGGGTGTCATATGGATTTGCTACAGCTTACTGATGCAAGAGAAAAGAGACAAACATCATCTTTTTCTCATTCTGATAATAACCTGTGAGACCACAAACATGAAGTTTAGAAAAACAGTACAGCTCTGAAAAGTGAGACACAGAGAGATTCTGTATAAATAAAACTTGTGTTGCGGACTGCATGCAAGACTCCTGGTGGTAGATGAACACTGACTTTCTGGTTTTGGTTAGGTTTATTTTGTTACATATACAGCTTAATTTTATGCTTACTGAGATTCTGGTGGGATAACTGAAATACCTTCAGGAAAGACCAACGCTAAAGGCATTTTGCTAAATTTACACAATTCTGCTTCTTACATACTCATGCTTACTGTACTAATATGTTATCCAGAGAAAGAAAGGCGTGAGCAACTCTTGCAGGCACATAAAATTATGTAAACTGGGTAATAAGGGTTACTTTTATGACAGTTTAATTAATTTTTAATTTTACCGTAATAACTAAAACATTGCATCCTAACAGATGGTTGTGAAAACAGCAAGCATTCAGCAACAATTCTCCTTTTTATGGCAATGTGCAGCCATATCCATCTTGGAAAAATGGATTATGGTTCCACTTGTTGGCATAACACAATCTGCACCAGAGTTCTGACATGTGAGCTAACACCTAAGCCAACTGCTTTACTGAATGAACCGAGCCACTGCAGCTTTTTGAGTCTTACTTGTATTTAGCATCTTTGATATATATTTGTAAGTGGGTGGATGTCATAAAGTAGATGCAGCAATGCGTCAGATTTGGTCTATGAATGCCGCAAATCATTAACCCCAAAGCTTTGAAAATTAAATTTCAATGTCTGAGATAAATTTACTTCTGGAATATACCTATTCTATGTGACCACTAAGCACAGAAGAATGCACAGAAGCATTAGCCTCGACTGCCAAGAATTTTGCCTCAGTTCTCAGATTCACCTTAATTCACTTCTGTTTTACTTCACCAACTTCAGAGACAAACATACAGTGATACAGTAAGACAATCATACACAAAAGGTTTAAAATATTATGAATGTGTGTGCAGAATTCCCCAGGGGAAAGATTCAGGCATCCTTTTGAGAGAAACTGGACATTTTGCATACAAATATCCTCCTGCTCCTTCTTTTCTAAAAAACACTGCTTCTCCATTAGTGACCATTTCTTTAAAGACCTTATAATTATAAGCAATAATTGGTCTGACACCTATCACATTCAGATGTAGAGTGAATATACAATATTAGCATCTGTACAATAGGACTTGTGTGGTCTAAGGTAGCTCCATTAAAAAAAGGGATCTCAAAACTGCAGAGAAAGGATAAAAAACCTATGAGGAAAGGAGCGACTCTGGAGGATCTTTGCTATTTCTCAGGCTTCAGATGTGTCAGACCAGCCTGTTCTGCAGCAGGCACCTGGCAATAGCTAATGTGGATATTCCCTGCTGGTTTTACAACTCTGTCACCACTGGTTAGGAAAGTCTCTTGTGAAATTTTTGCAAGAGAAGTATCAGTCCACTCTTCATGATATGCTCTTATTCTACAAACCCTAGCTAAATAAATAATTTGGTATAGAAAATACGGGTCAGTTTCTAAGCCTAAGGGCTGTAAAAAAAAATAAAAACGGCATAACAGCGACATACCAAATGTATTCTGAGGACTGTTTAACTGCTACACTTTCAAAACTGGCTTGGTTTTAAGACACTTTAAACCAAGACAAATCACCTGACTCCTCTGCTACTGTTAATTTGCCATTTTAGAATCACCAATATTTTACAACCAAAATATTATAACACTCAGCTATGTGGGAATAATCACAAAAACAGTCAGTTCAAGGGAGCTAAATGTCTACACGTTTCCTCTGTAGCAACTGGTCTCTGAATGTTTTTCCTCTTTCAAAGGAAGATTAAACCAGCCTTCCCACCTAGAGTTGTGCACACCCCCTTAACAAACATTTTAAAACATGTCCTAGAATGCTGTGGCACTTTAATACAGAAATAGGATTCACATAGTACTATGCAGTATAATATAAAACCCCCAGAAAACAGCTCTCTATGGAATCAAAATAACCTCTTACTTTTAATTTATTTTATTTTTTCTGTACCTGAAAAAAAAAAAAAAAGACTGAAATATATAGAATTAATATTCAAAGCTAGGCAATGTCTCTAACTTACAAAAATNATTTGGTCTGGAGTACTTGCTTCTAAAAAATCCTCAAGTAGTTTATTAGCCTGTGGTAGAAGGAAAGGAAAACTTGTACTTTTACTTGCAGTATCAAATAACTGCAGATGAAAAATAAAGATAAGCAGTGAAAATTAATTAAATGAATTTAAAAATACTCCACAAAGCCCAGCACATAAATACTAGCTGCACTTAAAACAGAAACAAAGGAATACTCAGTTATATTAGACTGATGTTTAGTTATAAATTNTGCACACCCCCTTAACAAACATTTTAAAACATGTCCTAGAATGCTGTGGCACTTTAATACAGAAATAGGATTCACATAGTACTATGCAGTATAATATAAAACCCCCAGAAAACAGCTCTCTATGGAATCAAAATAACCTCTTACTTTTAATTTATCTTATTTTTTCTGGACCTGAAAAAAAAAAAAAAAGACTGAAATATATAGAATTAATATTCAAAGCTAGGCAATGTCTCTAACTTACAAAAATGGAAACTATTTCCAGTTAAAAGTTCTTTCGAAGAATCAGACACTAAAGATATAGTAAAGTAAGTATCAAATATTGGTTTTAAATACTAAAAAAGACTTTGCAATTAAACTATTCAAAACATCTGGCTAAGGGCTATTTTTTCTACCCATACATTTGCTATAAATAATGAATTAATTCTTCCTTTTGTTTAGTAATTTGGTCTGGAGTACTTGCTTCTAAAAAATCCTCAAGTAGGTTATTAGCCTGTGGTAGAAGGAAAGGAAAACTTGTACTTTTACTTGCAGTATCAAATNCTGCACTTAAAACAGAAACAAAGGTATACTCAGTTATATTAGACTGATGTTTAGTTATAAATTAGCCTGACTCAGTATCTAAAAAACCCAAATCTTGTTTTGTTTTGAAATGTTAGTATACAGCTCTTCAGATAGTTTTATGAATTATGCTCACAAAGTATCTCTGCAGGTTTTTCTTGTGGATGAAGGTCCAGAAACAGCCATTCCCCTTTTCAGCTTTGGCTGCCAGAAGCACTTGAATTATCTGATGTCTGGGTAGGTACAGGTAGTACTCTCCAGGCAGATTGAACAGCAGAGCTGGCCAGCTGCAGCCTCCCCTAAATCAGAAGCTGCCTCATTTGGTTAACTGCATGCTTGACTCAGGTTACCAAATCTCCTAAGGATGCAGGGTGAAATAACTTGAAGTCAGCATCATCCTGACACAGGTGTGTGGGGTTTTGAGCAAACTGCATCCTGCATGGGCAGGAGGAGGTCAGCTTTGCCTGAAGATGCTACCCCAGACTATGAGATGCAGAAGCTGAGCTTCCTGCAGAAGTCCCATCTACTTCTCTGGAAAATGGCTTCACACAGGAGCTTAGGATGGCAAGACTGTGCTTGTTTTTACCAAAATGTAACCATTCTATTTCTCTACTAGCAGTCTCAGTCCAACAAAGCAGAAAATGTCAATGCAGTATGGTCTGATGCTTGACTAAGACTACTGTCCCTCTAGGTTATGTTTCTGTCAAAATCTAATTATACAAATAACTGAGATTGTTTCTCATTCAGGATGCTGTGGCTGCAGTGATTAAATGTCAGTAATCAGATGTTATGTACTATGCTTTGCATCAGTTGTTTAAACAATTAAGGTCGTTATCAGTCACTCCCCCATTCATTTATCAAAACCAAATAAATGTTGAATCATGGCATATGATTTTGTATATGCATATTTGGAAACAAAGGTGCTACGCCTTGGTGAGGTTGGCTCAAAGCCTTGAGGGAACAGGTTGGAATATAAAGAATAAAATTTGGAGAATGAAAACAGTACAGATGAGGCGAGGCACCCACAAAGAGGTCTCGGGAGGAACTGGTAGCCCTCACTGAAGCTAAATGAATCCTAGACATGGCATCCAAAATGCCATGCCTGGAAAACCAGCCTAGCACCAAGAATTACTCTAAATCGTCCATTCTTCACTCCCCTCCTGAACAGCCCTATCAAGTTAAGTCACTCATGGTAGCCAGGGCCACATTTCCTTCTCCCTGTCCCACCAGACCAGGTGGCAGCATATTCCTATCCTCAGTCATAGGTGGGCAATGACTGGTCACACATGTGCCCATAAGAGCCTGCTTTCACAGACACAGTGTCAATATTCCTCAGTAAGCCTGATTTCTAGAAGTGCTTCTTCAGGAATGAAATTCCCCTTGCAAATGTTTTTGTTTAGGATAAATGGCTTTCATTTTCCTCACTAAAACCTAGTTTGCCTTTTTAACCCTCCACCACTGACACATTCCACTGGGCTACAGAGTAGAGAAGCAGATCCAGGACAATGGAGGCAGACTTTTTTATCCACTGGGCATAACAAATTGCTCCCATTTTCAACAGGAGCTACATGCAGAAGTGAATTTTTTTAAGACTGCAGAGAACCATTGCATTCACTCTCCTAAATGATGCTGCTTGTTGCCTCCTAAATACTGGAGTAAATGGAGAATTCCCTCTAACCCAGGAAATATTCTGCAGTGGCAGCACAGGAAACTGAAGGGTTTGCTATGAGCAAAATAAACCTCCTGAGCATAGTTTTGGTAGGAACACTGTACAGTTCAGCACCACATTTTCTAGGGCCATATACTGCTCACCACTCTGCTGGTACAGGGCTGCAAAGTCTATATGGAATTCTGTTGCACTTGGAGAGGTGAGGCAGGGTTTCCCTTCCCTGGCATGGTGGGCTGCAACGCCAGCATCTCAAGTGCCAGGACAGCTGATGGGTTTAGGAGACAAAGCTCTATAATCACTCCAGCAGAACCAATGAATTATGTTCAAGACATCCATTTAAAACCCTTGAGTCTAAATGAGAGAAGGGAAATTTTGTATACAAGATTCAAACAATGCAGACATCAGGCAGATTTAAAAGCAATGCCTGGCATATGTAAAAATCAAAATGAATTTCTCTCACTAGGTTAGTAACAAAATTATTATCATGACTTAATTATTTATGTACTACTACAGTTTCTAACTTTCAAGGAAGGTGAAGCTACAAATTATACATGATCTCAAAAATTAATACCTTGAAAACATGGGCTTGTTTAATCGTTGTGTGAAGATTTCTGTACCACCACCAAATCCTGCACTGCCTAGAGCTCAGTATCCCAAACAATTTACATAGCCATTCTTAACTAAGCAATTATTTGCAATACTTGGCAATACCTTGTAAGCCTCAGTAGAGAGAATAGCAGCCAGTGCCACAATCCACCACCTTTGGGAGGACATACCCCATATTCAAACACATTCATGTCAGGTTAGTGCTCATGAAGAGCTGCTCCAGCTGGTGGCCAGGAGGAAACAGTGAAAGCATTTGGCTGAGCCAGGTCCCTTTGCTGGGCCCCCCAAAGGTGCCAAACCTGCACTAACCGTGCGGGGTTGCTCTGTAGCATGTTGACATACACCCCGATGAGCACATGTTCATCAGCCAGCCTGTCTGCAACATCGAGGCTGTACTGTAACCTGAAACCGGGCCGGGGGACAGGGTGTGATCCAGACAGACACACAGATACACAGAGAGAGCAGGAGCAACAAGATTGTGAGATGGGAGTCTAGGAATGAATATTCAGCGTTCTTAGAAAAAAAAACCAAAATAAAATAACACACCAAGTGCAGAAATTATTTTGTTACTATTGTAATTTACATGTTTAGTATTTAGTGATTTAGGATGGTAGCATCCCACTTGATGGCAGAGCCAGCCTCAGAAATCAGTGAGATGCCAGATCAGGCCAGGGACTGAAGCTCTGGAGCTGTACAACAGCATTCATTACAAAATACAGCAAACTGTGGGGTCAGAATTATTTGTTTTAATATACTATATATTGCACACAAACAGTAATAGTGATAAGTAACATACATGACTGACACACTGGATTCACCAGGCTGAATTTACTTGGAAGTGTCTGATCAAGACCTTATGCATCCAGGAGTACGTAAGTATATTTAAACATGCCTTACTTAGCTCACCAGGTTAATTGCTTATGACAATTTTCTCAGGAAAGATGTATATAGAATACATTAAAAACGGGAGGAATAGAGGCAAATGTTTTGGTTTAGCTGTGTTAGTGCATGTTAAGAACATACTCTCTCTTTAACTTACCCTTTGCCTTTCAAGAAAGCTGGAGCAGCCCTAGCCAGCAGTTTGCTCTGCTCTACTTCAGTATTCTTGGAAGGAGAGCTAGTTAATAAGACAGGAAAACTAAGAAGAGGATAAACAGTGATGTCTGAAATTCATTATAGAATAGAATTTGGAGAAGCTCATTTGAGTGCCCTGGACTGAATAAAAATAATAGAAGCTTTAAAGAAGTCTAGAAAACTTTAGGAAATGCAAAATCATGAATTACGAGTTTTCCCTCCTGTTCTCCAAAAGGAAACTATTAAAGCCTCCACTACAGAAATGACAAAATGTGCTTCTCTCACAAATGGAGAGATGAAGGCTCATGTATTTTCCAGATGGAGTCCGAGAAAAACACAGTCTCAAATCCTGCTTTCAAGCTGGGAAAGCTTTACCATAACAGCTAAATTGCTCTTCTCCACATTAAGATGGTTTCAATAATCTATGGAAAAGCATTTATTTGGATGCAGCGATGGGATACAGCAGTTTAATTTTCTTCTGTTGATTTAAAATAATATATAGTTCACCAAGCACACATTTTCCCCTAATTACAGTACGTAATGGATTGCAGTAACTGCATCTTTCCCAACACTTAAATATCCATGCTAACAAGCTACCACTAGCTAAAAATGGGAAACACTGAAAATGTTTTTTTTTTTTTTTCATGCTGCAGCATTTTTTGGTTTAAGAAACAACAAAGAAAAACAAGATTATATTTTACTTTCTTCTTTTTAAAATTATTCACCTGTTCTTTGGTTTGGCATCTCAAGGGTGTGTGAGCATGGATGCACCTGTGCATCCAGGGGTCTATGTATGTATGTAGGCAGATTATGTTACACAAATGTGGTACATGGTAATCTTCAAAACATTTAATAATAGGACAGAGAAGGAATTCAGTGAGGCAAGATGTGTGTAATTCCCCTCCTTTTGGGAGGGCAAGGTTGGCAGTGGGGTTCTGAAGAGGATAGGACCAAAGGTTATCCTGAGAACTCAAGCCTATTGATTTATAATAAATTAGTAAGATAGCTGAATGAAACGCTGTACTGAATAGCAAGACAAGTGCTTGTTTCACATTTCTCTGCCCATCAGCATGCTATGTATGAGTATTGCATTTCCACTGGGCAATATCCATGCAGATAAATATGCACATGCCATCTAGAAGGCTGAGTTTTCCACACGTTTTCTTCCCAGTTACAGAAGGAAAATGCCTTCACAGGATACAAGGTGTGCCATTTCAGCCAAAAATGCACCTTTCAGTTCTAAAAGTACAGATAAATATGTTGCCACAGTGGGAAACCGAAGGCCCCAGGGCAGATTCTGTGCCTTGCTTTCTAACAGTGTGCCCTCCACCAACCACAAGTTCTCCTCTCCTATGCTCCAGAAGCCACATAGTTAGTGTGGAGAGACAGGCAATCAAGGATTTTGTTTTTGAGGATTTTTGCCTCACTGAGCAACTGATACCACGTTTATCCATGTCCTTTTCCTTTTCAGTTGATTAAGCAAACTTTAATCTTCCAACCATTTCTCACGAGTTACATTTTCTGTTTTTCTGACGTTTGGGTGTCTCCTCTGGACTCCAGATATGCTGGTTAGCTTATCTACCCCTGTGCTGTTGCCCTAAACTGCATGCAAACCTCTAGGCAGATGTCTCCTCTTCTGGGGGATAGGTTTTAATGGCTTTCCAGATGATGTTCCAGGGTCAAATGCAATCTAACAATTGTATTGCTGACTTCAATTAGTTTGTGGTTCACTGCAACTGCTAGGCCCTCTGTTAAAATATTTCTATCCATCCAATTATGCTCCCATCTTTTATTTGACTATTTGCTTTCTTGCTACAGCACTTTTCATTTATAATTACTGAATCTCCTGTAATTGATTTCAGTACATTTGGACATCAATTACTACCATTGCTACCTTTTTTATTTAGAAACTGCTCTCTAAGCACTCATTTCCATAACTATTTCAACCTTTGTACCACCTACAAATTGGATATATTCACTCTATTGCTTCCATTAAGTCACTGTGAGAAATAGTGCATAGTGTCTGATTTAGGACAGCTTCCAAGAATCCCAGCAGATGTCCTTCTCCTAAAGCAACAGCAAACTTCTGAAAATGTCATCATTCATTTTCAATGTTGCTCTTTTACTAATTTCCCTATGTCTGTATTTCCTTTGGTACTTCTGTGTCATCTGGGACTATGTTTAAATTCTTTTAAGGTCAACCTGTATTGTATCTGCTGCTTCTTTTTTTACCCACTGGATCAGTCATCCTGTCAATGAAATAAATTAGTTTGGTTGATATAATTTGTTCTTGACAAATCTATGGTGGTTATTTCTTGTTTATTATCCTCCAGATGCTTACTAACTCTTTTATAATTTCAGTATCTTTGGATACCAAAGTTAGGCTGCCTCCTTTATAATCCCTTTCACCTTTGTCCCTGATTCCACCTTGAACCCTCCTTCATGTGGAAGAGCTGACATTTGTCCTTCTTGTTCTTCCATATCTTTCTACATCCTCCACATATTCCCAAAAATACAACTTAGACTTTAGAGATCGTTCTGGCCACAGGGAATTTCCAACTGGAACAGATATTTTAAAGATATATTCCTGCTAAAATGGAACATCTTGTAAGATGCCAAATAATGCTTCTCCACCCAAATTTAGAGACAAACCCTCCAGCTATGAGCAGATGTCTCTAAAGACATAGATCTAACAACCTTAGTGTAAATGTTATGCCATCAATAGCGTCTATCTGGCTACTAAACAATCAAACATATAACCCTTTCCTTCAGCCAGGTAGAATATTGCTGATGAAATAAGGTTTCTCATCTTGTTCTGAAAACAACATGCAAAGACAACATGCAGTTGAAGTCTACCACGTACAGGAACATAGAGAACAGCAGCACCCAGTATGTTTTGCTCCTAGTTAGTTGTTGACTAGAAATCAGGCCTAATCTCTTGTTATGCCCAGGTAGAATATCCAATTTCTTTAACTTTTATGTGGAGTTCAAAAAAGGCACCAGCCATTCTGACTCAGCATTAAATAAGTCTCATTTTCTCCTTGGCTATGGATATTAGACATCATAGCTCATTCTTTCTATCTATCACACAATTGCCAAGTCATTTCAAGTTCACCAGAATGTGTTGCATCACACCATTTATTCCAGTTTATTACCCCTTTAGAAGAAATAAATGCATTAGCTGTGAAGGCGGGGGGGCTGAGAAGAATGTAAGAAAAAACACTCTGTTTCATCTTATCCTACCTAAGCTCAATAATTCAATAGCTTAAAGAAAACATTTATAAAGAAAGAGCAGGAGATTGTACCCATTACTATGGCAGCTATATACTTTAAGTCAGTATGACAGACTGCAGCTGGGGAACAAAATTATTCAAATAAGGAAAAAAACATTAATTCAGTGTACAGAGTTATTTCTCTTGATCAGACAAAATTTCTGGCATAAGCTAAATTTGCTTGTTTTGATGTAACCTATTCAAACCATTGGGTTTGCAAGGGCATTACCTACTCTGCAGTAATATTCCCTTGTTCTGCTGCCCTCTAGGCCATAGGAAATTGCAAAAACAAATGAGAGAAAACCCCTGAATATTAGCTACAGCAGAAGAATTACAGGCCTTGTGGTTTTAATCATGTTAGCTGTCAACACAGCAAATGACCATGATTTGGTGTTTGGGAGAAGATCACAGACTTTTTTGTTCCTTCTTTTCTAACACAAGCGCTTTCAAGCTCTTCTTGAACTGTACAGAGCATATTGTTGATACCAATTGCCACACTGTATACATTTAGAAGAAAGGTGCTTACAATTGCTAACCTCCCCATTAAAGCTCTCTTATGGACTTGCTGGCTCAAATTAAGCAAACAAGCACGGAAATTTTAAGTGGACTTTAAAACAGTTTGAATGAATTAAAAAGCATCTCAGGGAAAGCCTGAACTCAACTTCCTTTAAGCTTTGGAGTAATTGTGTTCCCACCCGAAATCTGTGCTTCAGATGCAATTAAAGTGTAAATAGTATATAATGTTCCATCTCCTTTCAGCTGTTTCCTGCAAATTGTCACTGCATTTACCAATTATCAAACATCTTTCCTCTAACAAGGTTCTCCATCTTCCCAGTTAGTTTCCAGTTTTCACCCATGTATCCAGAAATAAAGATGGTAGTGTGCTGAACTTAGGAGATGCTATCCATTTCCAGCAGCAGAATGAGCTGCTGTGTTGAATTTAGCATTTGCTACTACACTGGTTAGAAACTGGTTAGAATGGCTATGTTCTTATGTGAACACAAGTAGCTGAAATAAATACCATGGGAATGTTATGAATGACATTCTCTGCCAATTCTCCTTTGAATAAACATTCAAATTATATAAAAAACTTCACTTAAAATTATCTGAAACCTTTGGACTAGACTGCAACACAAATTAAAGTAACCATAGGTTATCTGCAGTGAAAACATAGCCAACAGAGCCTTTAGTGTTGATTACATCCAGCTAGAAATTTTACTCTGAGCTTCCACTCTTCTTATTATAATATGAATCATAGAGTATTTAATATAAAATCAGACCAATTGCAAACAGAGCCATCAAAGTCTGTTTCTCTGATGTTCAAGAGAGTGAGCTTCCACTAATGAGGCCTGGTTTTCCCAGGGCAATAGTAACAGTAAAACTTAAAAGAATGAATGAAGATACAGTTATTAGTCTGACCCAGAATGAAGACCTTGGCATTTAGCAGAAAAGTACCTTCATATTGGTAATTCTTACTGAATTATAGCTAATGCTCATGGATTAATAAGGAAAAAAAAAAAGGAAAGGATATTACACTCTACACAAAAAAAGATGGGGAAACCATTCTTATGCAATTGCATATTTTTTTTTAAATGCAGAATGAAATAAAATCTTCCTTTATGTCACTGAGATGTGAGGGAATGCTGGAAAAAGAGTGCAGCAATGAGAGGCATGGGTCCAAGTCCAGTGCTCACTGTGTAAATGGGAAGTTTTCATTAGCTTCAGTAGGACTTAGATCCACCTCTCCTGTGGTCATTTTGAAAAGCAAAGCTCAGGGGGCTGGGGAGGGTTATTGGCAAGCAGCACTTAGGGCAGAACAGCAGCCACCCACAGCGAGAGCTGAGGCAGAGGAGGCTGGCTGTGAGACCTGGAGTAATTTCCAGGCTTTTGTGCAAGCCTCTTTCATTCCTTGGTCAAGAACACAACAGGCAAGTCATACACTGATGATGGAATCATAAAGGTGTAGTTTTCTCAGTTTTCAAAAGCAATGTTTCCAACTTCCACTGGACACATTAGTATTAATCCTATGTGAAAGGGTAAAATGAAAGACTTGTGCTGCGCAGAAGCAAGAGAAGCTGGCAAAGCCCACAGCCAGCAGGAAGTCTATTCAAAAGACTAATTAGAGCCACAGAAACCCTCTAGCCCATCAGAGCCTTCCTTAAAGAATATTTTGAGTAGTTTAGCAGAATCGCTAATGGTTTAGTGCATGAGCTACAGAACTATTGCGATTAGTAGGTTAGTGCTCTCATACTGACCGTGAATTGTTGTGAAGCTGATTTACATACAGCTTTATAAGAGAATGCTCATCAGCCACAGGACTGGCTGCATTTATACCCCCAAGTAACCTGAATGATTCAAACAATGAAACCTTGTTAATACCTCAAAAAGAATACACAGAGAGCAGAGTGTTCAAAGAGGGTTCGTAACAATAAATCCAATTAATTTAGAAGAATACTGACTTGGCTGTTTGTAGGATGCTTTTTCTTTCCAATAAAAAGAAGCAAATTAAATTTGTAAAAGGTGAAAATAAAGATACTGAGAATAAGCTGTCAAGCTCCTAAAATTCTGCTACATCAATAAAACAAAAGTTACAAAACTTTTAATATATAATGAATGTAATTGATACAGGGTACAGTTAATTCTAAAAGAGCCAGAATAACTGCTGCATCATGGAAAATTTTAACTGTATGGGGATGTCACACTATCCACTTATAAGGAAGTCTGGGTACCTATGCTTGAGGGGGGTGGTACTATCACCTGCTTTCAGGGGATTCTCATCAAGGAGTGTTTC
>VZTT01044156.1:187518-201824 GCA_013400855.1 Buphagus erythrorhynchus | reverse complement strand
TCCCAGAAAAAAAAAAGGAATTCTAACAGCTCAGGAAGCATGTATGTTTAAACCTGATAGTTAAAGACAGTCAGTTACTAACAAAGACAAAAGTAAAATAATCAGGTGTGTTTTACAAGCAAAGAAAGACAAGCAGCACAGTAGACACTGCTGTGAGTGTTACTGCAGGTCCCTGGCCTAAGGAGCAAGCACAGGGATGTCCTAGGAATAAAGAGAAGCATCAGTAACACTCCTGAAGAGCGCTGCTGTTAGTGACCTCTCCTGGAGAGGCTACAAATACATTACCCTGCCTTGTATATAAACCTCCATATATTCCAGCAACAGAAAAGAGTCTGCATTTTCAGTCTCTGTGTATAGGCAGCAGATCTGGCCTTGGGGGCTGCTTTGGGACTGGCTTTCAAAAAGCATCTCAGTCACACCCACTCACACTGAGATAATACTGAGGATTTACAGTTTACAGCTCGTGGTAGCAAAATTCATAAAGCAAAGAAGTAGTAAACCATCTCTACTCTGACTGTGCAGTGTACACTGCAGGTTTGGTTTCAGTTTTGGTGTTAAAATATGTAGCTGTGCATACCCAGAGATTGTGTTTAGTCATTTGGGAATGCTGAAGCACTGACACACACAGCAGGAATCAAGCAATAAAATGCACCCAAGGAAGACACATTGCTCATCTTCCCTAAGACAGTAGGAAGTTATTTTCCTACCACCTTCTTACCTATGTACATTTGTAGGCTTACATAGGTGGGGTCACACAGCCAGCAAATGCTACACACATATTTTGACTGGATGAGCCAAAATATTGAGTCAAAATGTACACAGTCAGCTGCAAGCACCTCCTCTTTGGGATTTATGTTTCTGATGAGACTTCCTAGCTTGTTTACTGAAGGGTCAGTCACCACATTCCATGACTACTTCTTGTTCCTTGTTGATTTTAATGAAAATCAGAATGGTTTAACAGGAGAAAGGATGTCCTGCTATATATCCAGTGCCCAGTAGGCATTCCCAGTATTCCCAGTTCCTATTCCCACAGTGTTGCTACAAAATGGTTTCTCACCAGTTGCCCATTTTGGGTCTCTCTGGAAGGGTGCCTGGGGTTGCATGTGAGCACATTTTAGTGGGTCAGAATGGTTCAAATGAGAGCTGAAATTCAGTGCTCTGTTGTTGGGAGCTTGGGGTGCCTTAACTCCAGCTCTCCATTCAGATGTCTGGGTATCAATCCAAATAACCAAGGCACTTGGTTACTCATGCTTCTTGGTTTTGCTGTGTGAGAGTGTTTGGTTTTTTTTACGCCTGTGAGGGAACTGAAAATTGAAACTTCCACCACTATCATACAATGGTTTGATATAAATAAGGATAAGAACTCACCTTCTGTTTGCAAAGGGACTTCCTGAGGGAACAGAATGGGAGAAGAGTGTGTCATTCATGCTGGTTACAGGTCGGGGGGGCCTGAAAGGCAAAATATCCAGTGCATTAATTTTGCACCAAAACCCTCTCCATCGGCAACATTATGTAGAACAGAATGAGTTTGTTTGAAGTAACATTGCAACTGGCATCTTCTGCTTTACATTGTAATAGTTTCAAATTATAGATGCTGTGGTTTTAAGAAGTTGATGGAAATACACTGGTACTTAGGCCTGGAGGGAAATAATGCCTTTGTGTGCTTTGAGGTGAGTTTTAAGCAATCTGCTTGACTTCTTCCTCCCTGCTTTGGTAGAGTAGCCATGATGCCACTGTTCCTTTCCAGAGGCAAAAATCCAAGGTGCAGTCCCTGCTTTCAACCAGCCAGGATGAGAACGGGCACCGAGTCTTCTGTAGCAGCATGGAGGTCTGCAGCATGGAACTGCCAATAAATGATGCATCTTTTCATGAATTATTCGTGGTGCTAAGCTCCATGCTGCCACATCCACATAGTGACCACAGTGTACCCAAGCCTTCAGCATCTCATAAAATACATGCAGAATTTTAAACTGGTTTGATGGCAAAGCTTTTTAACTGGTATATCAAACCCCCAAGTCAAAATTTAGAGAAAATATTTAGTTCAAGAGGACCCATTAGTAATGATGATTTTATTATTACATTGTTTATTTCCTGCTTTTACAAAAAATGAAACAAGAAGGAATTTTCCTCCGCTTTCTTTTACTGTCTACTCTTAAAAATAATCTGTGTATAATTTTCTCCTTCTGTATCCATTAAATAGAAATTTCCCCTTCTTAGCAGACTTCTTACGGAACATTGGGCAAAAGATCTATCTGCTCAGGAACAACTAAAAGGTATGTTATTAAAATTAGGGCTTTCAATCAGATATGAGCAGAATCTGAAGCTGCATATAATTCAGACCTCAATTTGGTTAATATTCCCTTTAGTATCTGTGGAAGATCTATCTTGCTTTCTGAATTCTGCAGATGTGCAATTTGAAATATGGTAGCCAGCAAAATATTCACTGGGCTCCAATTGTGCAAGACAATTGGTCAACCAAAGCATTTCCAAGAAAGCCAGTTCTGCATAGAACTGAACTATTACTATATATTTTGTCCTGTAACTTGTATAAAACAGGCAAAAAATATGGTATTTGAAAAATTCAAAATAATTTCTCAGCACGGTAGTGACACACGGATTTTAAGAAGTTTAAAACTGTGAAAAGAAAGAGATAGGATGTGGAGTGTTATTTATTTATTTATATGAAAACACAGATTTAACCTAACCCTGCATCTGCAGAAACACATGAAAATGTCCAGTTCTGATCAGTCATGAATTTGAGAAGCAGTCTTTTGTCTTCCATTTACTTATAGAGAAGTGTTTAATGGTTGTTATTTTTTTTGTAATACCGAGATTATCACAATTTTTCCAAGCTTTTCCTCGAACAAGTGTACTAAAGAAGAAAAATACTCACCAAGTATCTCTTTTGCAGGCAGAATAAAATGGAAAAGAGATAATTAATTAAACTGTCAGTTTAATACATATGTGGTCTAAGTAATACATTGGACATACTCCATTCATATGACCCTGATTCTGCAAAAAGCATGAGACCCTCTATGCAAAAAAGGTCATTGATCTGTCTACAAAAGCAAAGTTACTCTTGTGTACAAATGTCTTTAAACTCCAAGACTTTGCTAAGGTTTCCTGATTAGCATTACTTTGTCAATTCTCAAAATGAAAAAGATTACATTAAACAAATGTGGAGCTTTCCCAAGGCAAGTTTCTTAAAGGCTGATGCCCACTGTCACAGTTTTCAGGTTCCACTTGAATATCAAATGGATGTTTAAACACATAGATTTGTGTGATGTGGTAAGACAAGAACAACAGATTTGATTGCAAAGCAAAGGAAAACTCAGCTATTGACTATAGATTGTATCTTTCTGATGTTATTTTTAAATCCCTGAAAGTGAGTGGTTAAGCTTTCTGATAAAAGTGAGCTATTGAAACTATCAAAATGAAATTAACTATCCTCAAGGAGACAGAAAACACTTAATGCCATTGAAATATGCTATGTAATAAAAACATGGTATGGTGCAACGTATATCCACAGTAATAAACCAAATTAAATAGGAGGAATTTTCCAAAGTGCTCCAGGCTGCTCTAACCTGTTCACTCTGATGTCAAAAATAATGCTCCCACAGGCTTAAAATGGAAATTTACTCAGGCCAGTGAAGAATGGATTTGAAAAATACCTCCATGGCCATGCCATTTGTCATCTCTGTAGTCTGGACTTTCTTTCATGTTGTTATTCTTATGTCAGAGAGGAAAAATGACCCTTGCATCATTGGGAGGAGTCCTAACATCAGGTTTATGACACCTTGATAACTCCTTCTCTAGATGAGGCTTTAGATGTATTTCTTGCTTAATTCAAAATTTTATGTGGCACCAGTAAAACAAAAAAACCATGCAGTCTTTTTGTCTGGTGCCAGTCAAAGTCGGAAGAACAATCAAAAGGAAAGTGTCTGTAGTAATGCAGGAAGCACTTGTCCCCATTTAAGCTACAAGCTAAGAAAAGGATACTGTTTTGTTGCCAAAATTCTTCCATCTAATGAAAATATAAATCCCCTTTTTGCCTGGATTCCTGCCCAGAGCTGTTTCTCTTAACTTCCATTATGTTTAAAAATAAAAATCGCATCGGTGAGAAGATATTCTCGACAAGGTTCTGTAGCATACCTCTCCCCTCAGTTAATTTATGTCAATTATGCTGTAGATCATGAAACCTCCACAACTTACAGGTTTCTCACTCATGCATCGTTATAGCCAATATATATTGCCAAGTTATATTACCATCAATCTATGAATAAAGAGAAACTGTCATAAAACAGAATAGATGGTGGTTTGTTCTCACATCCCATCACTCTAAATTGTCTGTATATTTAGGAATAAGGGGAGGTGTTAATTTCACAGCAAGGATTTGGATCAGTTCCTATTTAATTATGATACCTTCCCCTTGCCTTGCCTAAATGCATTTAATCTATTCACAGTAGCCCAGTTTTCACTACCTTTTATATTCTGACATATCCCCAGGCCTTCAAGATCCCCCAGCCAACAGGGAACAGAGGCTTCCCTTTCAGTTTCAAGCTCTCTCTCTCTCCATTTCCCTTAAGGATGGCCAAAATCTGCCCTGTGAAATAATCAGACTTGCCAGCAGGGCCAGGCACAGCAGTGAGGGAGCTCAGCAGATCCAACTCTGGATCATTTCTGCCAAAGAACAACATCCTCCCAGTACTGTTCCATAAAGAGGTGCAGGGGTTTTAACTGACAATTAAGTGTCACAGGGATTTGGCACTATGTATCTGTCAGAGGCACCTTGTCTCTGAAGACCAGAGCACCCTCTTACACCTTGAAGAAAATCTGCTATAACCACATAAGGAGGACCATCAGCATAATTCATCCTTAAAATGTCAGGCAGGTTGGGTGAACTTTCCAGGTGCTGCACAGCCAACAATGGCTGGTGTGCACTTGCCCTTAAAGATGCTACATACAAATATTCAGGATGAACAAAGGTAAATATATATAATAATTACAGTCTAGAACAGTTCCAGCAGCCAGTAACACAGATATGCAGCATGTAAATAAAATTCTAATAGCTGCTGCCTGAAATGCTTCAGTCAGGAGCCCTGGGAACATGGTTAAGAAAGATATTTTCTTAAGAAATTTACCAGAGTAAGATAAATACTTTAAAGACAGTATTTTTGGAATATCTTTTCCAAGCTGATTTCTTTGTACCTTTTTTTCAACCAATGTCTTAATTTTTCCTTAATTTTATGGGAAACTTTATGGTTTTTTTCTTTTTTTTTTTTTTTTTTTTTTTTTAAAGACACAGGAAGCAAAGGTAAGCAAAGTTGATAAATGAGAAAATCTGAGCGTCTGCCACTATGGGTAATGGACATGCTTTAGAAAAAAAGCCATCCAAAGTGGTACTTTCCCCACCCTGCAAAAACACATTTTCTTTCTGCTTTGGGTTTCTTGACTCCTGAAGAAAAAAGTAGTGACATGCTACTATACCAAAAAAAAATCTTGCTTTCTCAACATATCAAAACATAAGGATAATAGATTCTTTTCAAGTGACTTGGCAGTTGAAGGCACACTTTTTATGCAGACTGACACAATTCTTCAAGGCTGGGTGAAGCCACAGCTCCACTAAAGTCAGTGAGAACTCTGACCTTTTTTTTACAAAACTGGTCTGATTTCAGTTTTCTCTGATGCCTTGTGTCAAGACATACCTGTGATACACTGACATTAAGAGTCTCTAGATAACAGAAGTGATGTTCTCAGCATCAATACACCCCAAAGTGCTGAAACTCCATGAAATTGCATGGACATCTCTTGAGGGGAATGGGGACATTCCAAAGTTGTGTCCCAGCATTTGATTGCATGTATATATCCCATTGATTTTTCAAGTGAGGTCACATCAGAACACTTTCACACTAAATATCCCTACCAGCAAACTTGCACTTGTGATGCATTGAGCTGGACAAGCCACATCTGCCTCCTGCTTTCAGAGCTGTAATATCTACACTTGATGCAAGCAACTCCTACAACAAAGCTTACTTCATCTACAGCACACAGATACTTACACAATATGAGCCAGGTTTAGAGGTTTTTCAGGCTGGTCAGGGAACATTGGGTGCAAAGGTTCACGGCTGGAAGCACAGCTTAAAGACTTGCTAAGTGCATTAGTTAGCTTCTTAGCAGGTGATTTCTGGGAGGAACAAGGAAGGTAGAGGTAATCTGGACAAGTAAGGTGCATAATGTTTCTGCTATAGGAAGCACAAAACAACAGGAAGCTCTAACAGCTCAGGTACCTATGGACTGCCATCTCCCTTGCCCCCCTCCCACACTAAGAGTCTGGTAAGGCAAAGAGTGCTCTGTTTGGGGAAGGATTACTGTTATCTTCAGCAGCCTTTAGAGCAGGCTGGGGGTGTCTCTATAGGGACAGTTGCCATGGCTTTTTTGCAATGCTGCACTCAGGCAGTGTTGAACGGAGAACAGCACAGTTTGTGTCGCCTGGACTGGTGCTGGCTTGTACCTCACCAGCTTGGGAGTGTAAGGAGAATGGATCTGAGTGTGCTTGTCCCTATAGATACACTGTATGGGACACCATTTTCCTCCTGGATGTGGGCCAGGCACTGGGCTGCTTTGTTTTTCCCCTTCACTAGTATTTCCCTCCTCACCTCCAGTACCCTGTACTGTTTAGCTGCTATTACAAAGCTTCTCTTCCACCTCCTGTGGCCACTGACCACTGGAGAATGGAAATTTGAGACAGAGGCTTGCCAGGAATTGCCCCACTGTGGCAACAGCATTTCAAAACAGACTGATATACTGTCACTGTCCCCAAAAGATGGGGAGGGTCTGTGCATGAAGCATAACTTTCATCAGTGTGTAAAAAAAAATAAAATCAGTATTTTCTGCTTTCTGTTTTGTTTGGAGACTATACAGTTGAGGAGTAAACTTCCATTCTAAGGGATCTCTGAGATCTAGGGTGTATTTTAGGCTGTGTGAGGGATTCTCAGGGAATTCAACTCAGCTCTCTGTGATTCAGTTCTCTGCCAATGAAAGAGGGTTAGTGATCCTTACACTGTCTCCTCTCCCCAAAACACAGCTCTGGAAGCTGAAATTGAAAAATCTTTCTGGAATTTGACAGAAAGGGTTTTGTATTTGTGCATACACATCCCGCATCAACTTATGATTGCCACCAAGTCCATAATTAAATATTTCTATTAGAGAAATCCAACCTAAATATGTAAAGTTAAAGTTCTTTTTCTTTCATTATAAATGCAATTTCACTCTGAATTGAGAACAGTTGATTTCCACTGCACCCATGAACACCTCCAGTCTGCATGTGGAGCTTGATACTGATGCATTATGGAGAATGCTAACCAGGTTTGAACAAATGCTAATGAATGCTACAGAAAGGCAACTTCAAACTTGAAGCAAAACATTTGTTTCTGGCAAGGAAACATTTGAAAGCACTAGGCATGTGGCCACATTTTTGTCTTCTGCTGAGCAGAAATCTGAAGTTTTCCAATTACTTCCTACCTCTAATTACAGCTCCCTGGCTACAGCAAAAAATAGATTTTATAGCACAAATTGCTGTTAGGAATGGAGTCTGAGCTACATAGTGGGCACTTTTCCTATTCAGATACTAAACTCTGGCCATTTGTGTCTATGCAACAAGCAGCAATTAGGACCCACAAAAACAATTACAGACCCAGGTCTGCTGGGATACAGTGCAGGAGTGTATGACTGGCATACAGAGCAAACCATGTAAAATTTAACCCTTGCCTGTTCCATCAACAGAAGACCAAACATTTTCAAAATATTAAACACCAGAACTTTGTTACAAAATAAACACAAAGCACTATACAAATGGGAGCTTTTGCCCTATGCATAATTTTCCCTTTTTTTAACAATATACTTTTGAAATGTTTGAGATTAATTAGGTATTTTTTTCTGATCGCTGGATTTGAACCCCAAAGGGTTTTGATGCTCTGTAACTAAGGGGTTCTATTGGGGCTTTGCTCCAGTCCATGCAAAGCTGAGTCCCCAGGTCTCATGCCCTGCAGGGAAGGTTAAGGTTCCAGCAGCTGTTGATACTTCTCTTTCAGCTTAGAAAAAACACTGCATTATTTTGATTAACAACAAAAAGCCTGAAGTGAGCTTTTCCCTGTAGTAAACACTACTGTGATCTAAGCCTGTGACCACGCTCAAATCTACAGTGCCAGGATCATCCCAAATGCTACGCATATGCTGCAGCCACTCAACTGAAAATATTGATGAATGAGCATTAAGTATTCATCATTTCATTTACACGTAGCCAAACAGAGCAAGCCAATGAGGATTTTACCGTGAGTCCTGTGGGAACGGGAGAAGCTGCCATGAGCCTGGAGCCCTGCTGCCAGCCCCTCCTGCGCTGCCCTCAGCGCGGCACACACCGTCACAGGCGCCCCAGATCCTCACCCAGGAAAGACCATTCCCACCTCCACGCTCTCCCGATGGCTCCCAAGGCCAGAGCCTCCCAGACAGGGCCACTAATCCAAAGTGCCAGCCTGGCTCCCAGCTACCCAGAGCTGTGGCTGGGGGCTTCTCTGATGGCTGGAGGGCAAAGCAGTCTGCAGCAAGGCAGGAGCCTTCCCTTACCCATGACGTGTACTCTTTCATTTGGTGCTGGTTGCTGTGGGAACCGCTGGCATGGCCCCTCCAGAAGCAGTCCTGACAGAGCTGGTAATTGTGACACTGCTGGCAGCGGTAGCGAAACCCCATCATGCTCTCGCTGTGGCAGTAGGAACACTCGACGGGGTGGAAGACTGCAGGAGAAAGAAATGTGAGCCAAAAACCCAAACAAAGAAACACCCAGAAAAAGTTTATGGACAACCCCCAAACTGAAGGGTGTTTCCTTCTTTGTTTAAAGCAATCTGCAGTGTTGGATGCTGCCGACAGCTCTGACCTGTGAAAATATAGCAACCTGTGCTAAGCCATGGGCAACACTTCCTACACTGGGCACTAAACCCTTCTTCACTTCTGAGCTGGTATCTGTACCTCCTGTTCACAGCAGCAAAAAATGTGTGTGTTCAGTGTCTAACAGAATACATGACAGAGTAAAGAGGAGGGCCACAAAGATGAGGGCTCTCTTATGAAGACAGGCTGAAAGAGTTGTTCAGCCTGGAGAAAAGAAAGCTCCAGGGAGTCCTTAGAGCAGCCTTTCAGCACCTAAAGGGGCTACAAGAGAGCTGGAGAGCAACTTTTGTCAAGGGCACGTAGGGACAGGACAAGGGGGAATGGGTTCACTGGAAGAAGGTGGGTTTAGACTAGGTATTAGCAAGAAAATCTTCACTCTGAGGATGGTGAGGCACTGGATTGCATTGCCTGAAGAAATTGTGGATGACCCATCCCTGGAAGTGTTCAAGTGTTGGATGGGGATTTGAGCAACCTGGTCTAGTGGGATGTGTCCCTCCTGGGGAGTTGGAATTGCATGATCTTTAAGATCCTTTTCAACTCAAACTATTTGATGATAGAGGAAATTTGTATGTGGGAAAATCCACTGGAGCTGTACCACTGCGAGAAGCTGAATGTTTTGCTGTGTTTTAAGCAGCTGAAGTAAGGCACCTTGGAGGAAAAGTCAAACTCAGCTGTACAACTACTTAAAGGATGAAAGTGTACTTAGGCATGTTACTGTCTCTTAATTACTGCTGTCTCATCTGTACAAGTAGTGCCATTTAGGTACCAATATATGGAGCTGAACACGTAGCTTTGGATGCCCAGATGTGGAAAGCTGGCCTTTGGAGGGACCTATTCTCTGTTCAGAAGCAGATAGTGACAAGGAGGCAAGTCACTAAGGACACTAAAGCATCAACTGATGTTTTGAAGCACCTTCTGGGCAATAGTGCTATTTCTGTTCCTCTTTCCTCGCTACAGCATGTACCCAATTTACCACAGGGTACTGAACATCCCCTTGTTGTCAGGCACCCTCTGCCTTTCTGTCATAAGGTTCAGTCTGGGAAAATCTGGATCTGTGCTGGATGTGTCAGGGGTTTAATTCCTTGCCAGAATTTTGCAGCAGGAAGGGTTTCTGTTCTAGACTAAGAAACACTGTGAAGCTGGTGAGGGACAGGGATGGATGACAAGAGCTTGAGGAAGGTGGGATAGATAGGTTGCTCTGTAGCCAAAAAAGACTGGGAATATCACCTTACCCACCCTGCTGCCTTTCGGTGGAAGAGGGATTTGTTTGGAACACATACAACTTTTCTTCCTTTCTCTTTGATCACCAAAAATGGATGCATACCATCCATAGGGAACTTCTTTTTCAGAGGATATGGTCTGGCGGTATAGACTTAGGAGTAGATCCTTCCTCAGGACCTTTTGGCTGGTGTTTTGCACTGCACTGGACATCTCCTGCCAGGAACACTGTATGAACAGAAACTGCCAAGCTGCTCCCTCTCTGCTGCCATATGTCATAGCTAATAAAAGTTGTGGTCTTGGTAGTTTACCAAATATAAGTGTGTGAATAGATGAAGTCCTATTGCTCTTTGCTTATCCAGAGCACAGGAGGAGACATGATCAGGTTAACTTCCTGAGCACAGCAAAATTTAAGCCATGTTCCTGGCTGAATGGCCAACAGACTTCTTCAAATATTTTACCAGTCACTGTAAAAATAGCACATGGAGTCAATGAACCCAGTACAGTTGCTTTTACAAAACCATCTACAGAGTGTGAAAATTGTCACACCGAAGTTTATTCTTGTAACTGTGTTTTGGCAGTGTCTCTTTACTTACCATTTTCAACATTTGCCAGTCGATGCAGAAGTGGTAACCACACTAGACACTGTGGTGGGGGATCAGACATGAGGGTATCCAAGAAAGTGTTTAATGTGACCTTCTTCTGCTCAAACAAGCAAACAAACATACAAAAAAAAAAGATAATTAGACATCTCAAACTTATTTTATCTTGTCTCTACAGAAACACTTGGGAATAAGTTTCAAGCACTGTTTGCCTGTAGCCCTGATGTACTAAAAAGAACAAGTGATACTAGCAAAGCTTTTCCAGACTATTTTTAGTTGGTACAATGATACAACTGATGACTAGAAGTCATTCTCACAGGCTGGGATGGAGACACTTAGCTCCCACTCACTTCCAGAATCTCTCCTACCGTCACTGCCTGAAGATGCTTTGTGGTTAAGGGTGGTATTCAGTTCTGCATGTTCTCAACTGTTTTGAGTATTGCGTGACAAATACAAGTGCATGTAGGGTACCAGTGTGTATGACCAATTTTCAAATGAAAAACCACTGCTGATGGTACTCCAAAAGAGAAAATGAGAGAAAATACCAGCAAGGGAGTACAAATTTGAAAGAAATATGGGATAAGGAGAGACCAGCATAGGCAATGTGTTACCATAATTTAAGAAACTTTGCTTGTCTGAGGAGCAATGGCAACTAGTTACAGGTGAGCTGTGATTGTGGGATGTCAAGATTGCATATGCTCAGGGACTGCAACTGTTCCTAATCTCTTCACGCCTTTAAGCACTCTGAGATCTATGCCTCTTTAAACTTCAAAGAGATTTAAACTCTAAGACATCCCTGTTGATTTTAAAAATGCAATTTAGGGCCTTAAATTTCTTAGGTGTCTGGAAAAAGTAATCACAAATCTTAGTTCATTTGTTTTTTCAATCAGCAACTAAACCTTCCTTAAATAAAATTTAAGATGCAAAAATATCGAGCCCTGCTGAGAATATATAGAGATATATTTTACAGACATACATATTTAAGTAGTATCCCCATGTCCAAAGGGATGGCTAAATTTTCATATCTGATTGCATATGCTTTAACTTGCTAAAGAACTGTGGTTACCCCATGAGGAAGCTAAGCAGCAGTTATACAGTGACATGTATAATCTCTGTGTGTTGTGGAATTCTTTTAAGAGCTGAGATTTCCAGATGGAGTATCTGTGCTCCATTTATACACAATTACCACCAGATGTAAGTAAAAACATTATTTCTCTTATATACTGAGTGATCAATGGAAAACATTTCACACTGCACCAGTCTCAGGGATGAAATACTGCAAAATATTTGGAAAGATATAAAGATGTTTGTGCTTCAGAGAAAATACCTCAGGCTACTGTGAAAATGGTCTCGATTCTTTAATGAACAGAAATAGCCAGAATATGAGCTCTAAATCTCACTGGAATACTACCTTTCCCCACAATAACTGCAGTGTGAAAGTCCAGTCAAACACTACCACCTGCTTGTTGTATGAATTATCTTCCCAAAGATAACCACTTCCCAAATAGGCATCCCATGCTATAAGCATCAGCTCAGAGAAAAGGATCTTTTGGAGATGTGGATTTCTTTTTCTGGTGTGGATGCTTGGCACAGCTTTGCTGACCAATGCTGCCAGCAAATGTCTGTGTTGTCTGCAGCAAAGAGAGCACAGGGGAAAAAAAGGTGGAAGGCAACCCAGGAAAAGAAGGGACCTCCAGTGCCCCATACTGCAGAGCTGAGTAGCCTTGGATCTTCCCTCTGCTCTTGAGTGGATACACACAACCAGTCTAACAAGCAAATAGATGAGGAGACAAGAACAGCTCTTCCACAATGCAGTGGGTTTTTCAAAGCAGCTATAACTTTAAAATTTGATTGGCACCAAATAAGGCAACTTAGCTTCAATGACAGCTTTATGGCCAAACTGTTCTGGTGATGACTGATTTTATGGATTGGAGAAAAAAGCAGTGTCCCCTAAAAGGATGCCATTAGAGCAATTTCCATACATTTTCCTCCATTTTCTTTCAGCTGCTGGGAAAGTTTAAACTGAAAGCTGATTTCTAAATATGCACTACACACAGATGGAGTCTAGGTTTGTGGAATAACACTTAGACAAGTGCTAAGAAAATGAAGTTAGTGTCTATGGTTTTAGTTTGGGATAAATTTTTTAAAGTGGTTTTTACAATAATAATAATACTGTTTAATACAAATACAGTATAACATCACATCAATCCTACCTATGGGGGAAAGTGGTGATGATAAAACTGCTTTTTGAGCCACAGATTTGTATTCTGAAACATTAAGTCATTTGCTCCAGCATTTCTGTCCAACAAATTTGCTGATGAAGAAACACTGTTGTTTCTACTTTGAACAGTCATTCAATCTAGCAGTGGTTCACAGGCAGAGGAAAATACATGGTTGGATCAAGTAAACCAGTAGAATTTGGAGTAATAAAACATTTCTGCAAAAGGAAAAATCCTTTCAGATGTAAACTGAATGGATTTGACACCATGACCTGACAATTCCCAGAATTTTTTATTTCCCTGAAATTGAAGAATCTCTATATATCAGGGGTTGAAAGCTTCTGGTAAGAAAAAGTGACCCATTGTGAGAACAAGTGAGAGTGCCAAACTTATTCCAAGCTATCAACTTCTGATAATGGCTCATGCAATATAAGAGAGAGAAAGAATGACTTGTGTGTGACTAAGACTGCAAATACCATTTATCATGGTGTCATAAAGATCTGAATTTCATTCAAAAACTCTGGTTCATCCCTAGTGAGGATGTAATGAGAACGACATAAAGTCAATTTAAGCTAAATATCAGACTAGATTTACAAGAGTACTTGGCTGCCTCCAGATGCAAACCAGTGGCTTTGTAAACTTGCTGTGCACCTACATCAGTCAGAGACTTAACTCTTGTTAGCTCTAAGTGGAGCTTGTAAACAAAACCATCTAATGTCTGCTTGAAGATTTTGTTTCTATAGGTACCCTAATGAATCTGGTCCACTCAGCTGGATGCAATCTCAAAGGAAGTGCCATTTCTGATGTCTACTGAGATAAAAAACAAGGCCTGAATTACATTTTTTCAGGAAAATAAATTTCTTTTTCACCTATAATAACAGCATGTCCAACATGCAAAGCTTGAATGCCCTGTTGCCATGCAAGAGCACTCCTTCATTATTTTAACACAAAACTACCAGAAGTCACTTCACCACATAAATTCCTCAGCATAAGATAAAGTGCTGTTTTTAGTCTCCCTCTGTGAAACAAGACTAGTTTCACATATGCAAACATTACCATTTAAAATGAATTGGGAGATGACTCAATAAATGAATTTCAACATCTCCTTTCGGTTGACTGGAGTGCCTATTGATTAGTGATGAAACTGAGAGAATATAAAAAATGAGACTCTATTTTGCATGAAAATGACACTATTCCTGCTCCATTGAACTTACTTGTTCAACAGTATTCAGTCAGCAAATGAAAGAATAAAGAGAAGGAAAACACACCTTTATTTCTAACACTGTCCCAGTGTCAGCATATTCCCTTACTACATATTTATGGAATT
>VZTT01044156.1:157692-181485 GCA_013400855.1 Buphagus erythrorhynchus | reverse complement strand
GTAGATATTAATCATCTTTATGTACTGAAATCAGTACAATTCAAATGCTCATTTGATTAAACAAAGGCCATGAATATTTCCTCTTTTCTCTGCAGAAGTCAAATCCTCCCCAGCCAGGCAGAGTCTATTTCATAGCCCAGGGCCCACAACTCCATTCATAGAACAGTATATGTCAAGGAACAGAGAAAATTCAGCTATTTTCTTATCAGTTAAACTTTGCAGCAGGAATAGCTGGAGATGATCTAGCACAGAGTATTTTACACTCTGTTTAAAAGGAGTTTTTTGGAGAACAACTCGACTGAATGAGACTGACATTCCACCTTGCTGCCTAGGCTTTGACACCAGCCTGGAAGGAGTTTTTCTGAGAGGTTTTTGTACTTGTCAACTTTTTACGTACTACTTGGTGTGCCAGTGAAGGAAGTGTGCTATTGTTTCATAAAGCCAGTTAAACACCTTAGGCCTTGAAGCAAAAGCTATTGCCCAATTTTAATGTGTGGTTAAAAACGTAGATCAGGTATGCTTCTGTCTAGATTTTTTTAAAGTCTGACCACCTCATTCTGCTCACTGGTTTTGGTCTGTCAGAGTCTGTCTGATGATGCTGACTTCCACACACTAATGACAAATTAATTGGATAAGTGTTTCCATTTGTGAATTTTGAAATTGTTGGCTTGCCGTTTTATAAGGTTGTACTTTAGTTTACTTTTAGCAGCATGAAGGAACATCACATTCAGTCTCACATGAAATTCTATACACTATAATTTTTCCCCACTTTTTCTCCTTTCAGGGTCTAGCAGCAGAGAAATATAATTATCTGTAGGCCTAACGAATGCCCAAGGCCATAAAAAACCCAGAAAAAAACTGGGATGTAAGCTCAGCACCAGCAGTGGCCAAGTTGGCCCACATGCCATGGCAGTACACTGTGGTTCCTTTTGTGTTTTGCTAGCCAAGTTTTAGCTCCTGAGAAGACATCTGTATTGCAGACCTAAGGAAACACTCCTTGCCAGAGGGCAGAGAAACCTGCCAGGTTTTCAGCAGGCTATAAAAGAAGGAAGAGGCTCTGTCTAAAGTTTGGAGGATCTTCAGCCAGTACAGTACACAAAGAGCAACATATATATTAACTAGAACTAAATAAATGAGACAGTGGCAGGCTTATTAGATTTTCAAACATGAAATAACTTGTCCCTTGTGGTCCTTTCACGTATGTTAGGTCGCAGACTCCATTTCTTCACTCTGGATTCCAAATGGGACATGAAAAACTGCCCCACCTTCTCTGGACCTGCAGCACCTCGCACTCGACCTTGCTAAACTTCATGAGTAGATTCCCATGGGCCCACTTCTCCAGTCTGCAGAGTCCCTCGGGATGGCATGCAAAGCATTGCTTCTCTCTGAACATGAAACCACGAGAAAAGACCTTGCTCCTCCTTCCACCAACTTCTAATTTCCAGCAGAGAATGACCTTTCTGCTGCACTGGAGGGAAGGGAAAGGAGCAGTACAGAAAGCAGAGACAGCAGGTCTGGTTAGACCCCAGCAGCTCTCATGCTGTCCCTGTAGCATGTAGAGCCACCTCCCTCCTTCCATTTACCAGAAACCAGGAAACCTGAACCACCAGCGGTTGTTAAACCAATATCCAACACAAAACTTCAATGATATGAGTCATACTAAAGTGTAGGGCACATTTTGAGAATCAGATGCTTAACTGATATGTCTTTATCTGTGACAGGTGTCTAGACTTCCATTACAGTACAGAGAGATCTAGCTGACACATTATCTCCACAAAACCTGAACTTAGGTATCTCAGATTGCACCTGAACTTCATCTCCTATGTTTGGTGTATTTAATATGGGGTGATAGGCAGCTAGTCCCTATCTCTGACCTCAGAGCTGGGAGCCTCTTCCTAGGGATTTCTTGGGTGTCTCCGCCCTTCTGGGAAGTGCATCCCATGCACTACACTCAGAGGCAGCACAACAGACTGAGCTGCTGCTTGACAAATGGAGTGAGGGTCACAGCTTCCTTACCTGGGGGGGTCCCTGATGGGAGCCCAGAAACAGATAATGAACCACAGCACATGGAATGTTTACAGGGAAAGCAAAACTCTATCCCCTTAAAAACATTCTCTGATTCCCTCCAGGGGACTAAATTCCCCTACTCCATTTTGCTGCAAGTAGCTGTGTTGTGTAGTTGAGATCTTTAACCCTTTACAGTGAGCTACAAAATAAGCACATTATCACAGGTCTTGCTTCCACAGCCCAGGGTCTTTCCCTGTGTTTACCAGCCAGGAAGCAGTTTACTTGTGGCATGCAGCAATAAATGCATCTGATCATTTCCAGCATCCTTTAGTGGGCTTGTCACAGCCACAACGGTATAAATTAAAATGCCTGTTCCTTCTTTTATTGCCCTTGAGGGGAGGAAAATATTCCTCAAGGCTATGATTTCACAATGGATTGGCTTTTCTTCCTCTCAGAGGGGCAGGAGGAGAGGTTGAGTGCAGCCTTCTCATGTGGAACACCTACTTTTTTCTCCCCGTTGCCATGGTGACTGAGCCACAGGCTGGTCTGTCACTGAGAGGTGCTCAGTGACACCCAGTACCAGGGCAGCAAGAGAGAGGACTGGGAGAGAGAGGGGAAACATTTTAATGTTTAATGGCCACTGTTTTCTGCTGGTGAATTTTCAAAAAATAAGCCATAAAGTGACAACATCTGTATCTGTCAGACTTAACCACTGGTCTCCAATAACTCAGTTTTGAGGACTGCAAATATTGTACAACAGGGTGCCAACTATGTATTCAGAAACTGTAATAGGTATACACAGAATACTCATAAATGTAAGTGGTTTGCTCTATCTCAAACTTGTTCTTTTTGTAATATGAGTCCCACGCAGTAATAAACAACATGAATTTCATCACCTCCAGGTTTTTAATCCTATTTCTGTCATGGTCTCAAAATCACGCTGCACTGGCATGAGCCAGAAAAAAAAATTGCTTACAGCTGCAAGAACTTGCAGGGAAATGAGCTCTTTCAAAATAATGAGTTATTAACCCATGGCACTGCTGCAGAGGCATTGCAGTGGTGTCAGCCACTAGTGTGTCAATAAACAACAAGCCAAATTAGAAGCACATGTGAATTTGTTTCTGTAGATAATTCTTCTTTGATATAAACTGGAACAAGTCTGAGTAGCTGGATGAAAACACAGTTGTGCTGAATTTGGCTTGAATAAAAGGAAAGCAGAGGCCCTTAATTTAGGTTATCTCCCTAGTTAGTACTATTCACATGCTCGTTATTTGGGACAAAATCTAGCCTGTTCAATTGACTTCAAGAGATATTTCTGGAGGTAGTAAAATCCCTTCAGCAGCTGGGAGAGGAGGGCAGAAAGGCAGACTCACGGATCAAAGGCTGCTAGCAGGAAGTTGAGCAGCAGGCTGATGGACTGCTCCACGTTGATCTGATGGGTGGTTGGCATCCGTTTGTTGAGCTGGTAGAAGATGGTTGAAATCACAGCTTCCAGGCGAGCCACGCTCAGTTCGATGCTGGGGTCCAGGTTGTTCAGGGCGTTCTCCCGCAAGGCTTCTATCACATTCCAGATGTCCACCAGGTGCACTAGGGGACAGGACAGAAAGACTCAGCTGGGAAAACGTGCTCCTGAAAGCAACTGAGAAAAAGGGCCACCTCCTGCCACAGGGTGGGGAATAACACAACCATGAACAACATGCTTCGTGAACAATTGAACGAATTAATGCATTTTCTGCCACTGAATATTGAATCTGGTGGAGGAATGAGCAAATAAAATTCAAATCCGTTAATAAGTAAACAATATTGATATGACTAGTTGTAATGAGTACAACCTCAGCTTGGGAAATCATTCCTCATTGTATAAATATTCAAATAAAAGTCTGTATTTTACAGAAATCACTGAAAGGTAAACATATGCTAATTGTTTTTCTGAACCATGCCTTTATGAATCCCCATTCAGAAATTACTCTTAGATATTAATTTGCATAGCAGATGGGCTTTTCAGAAGATCCTACGAATACCAAGTGCTTATCACATACTGATATTTTGAAAATTCTTTTCAGCAATTTGTATGGAAAGCAAAATATTTTACAGAAACAGAATTGTAATTGAGTCAGGGTACATTTAAACAAATAACACATAATGAAGTGATCAGAAAGTCATATTTTATGTCTTCTAAATATATTTGCCAAATGATTTGTTAAATCTCTCTCTTTGATGAAGTCCTGGGCTAAGCTGAATTTGATGGGGCCTGTTTTACCTACAAGGACAGCTTAAAGGACAATCTCTGCTCACCCTTCATATTGTACCCAAACAGAAATCTTGTTTACAGAGCACTGTTATTGTGGCAGTATGACTGGCTTGCCATGGATTGCCATTTCCAGAAGACATGCACTGTGCCAAAGATAAAGAAGCCCCTACAGTAATTTAAAAACTGGATTTAGCTCAAACCTGAACTCAAAGGTTCATCCCTTTATCTTAAGTATTACCTTCTGTCCTACTAAAGTGTCAATAAAAAACAGATCAGGAGGCTCAGGGTGCAAATTATCTTCTTTTCACCAGAGAAAGTACTGCACAGTTCTCATTACACAGCATAGTGATATGTCTTATGATGTATCAAAAGCCACATGTATGTGGAAGGAGATGCTTGTTTTTGTAGATAGAGAATCTGAATTATAATCCTTCTCATTATATTTTTGCTTGATTGGTTTGCAGGTGCTGTCTCAGACTGCAATGCGACGTGATGGTCTGACGGCAAGGAAATGTAAACTGATAGTAGATGGATGATGAAAGGAGATACAGACATTTTACTTAGTCTAGAATTTTGCCCTATGATTGGGTTTCTCTTCTTTTGCCTCAGCAATAAATAGCCTCCAACACCCTGCTACTGCATGTGTAAGCCCAAAGTAGAAGATACACTGTACAAATGAGTGGTAACAGCAGCAGCAACTTTAGGGACTAGACACAGCACTTTTCCATTTCTTCTTGCTGTTCCCTAGCAAACAACTGTGAAAACCTACAAGATACAGTTCCATTGTGACACCGAAATATTTATTTTATCTTTGAATTAAAAGGAAACTTCTACAGACAAACTCATATGCTGGCAGATTGCCTTCAAAATGTTATCCTGAATTAAGCTGATGTTTGAACAGCCACGTTTCAGTAGTGGGGTGCTACAGGGGTGGCTTCTGTGAGAAGCTGCCAGAAGTTTCCCCATGTTTGGCAGAGCCAGTGTCAGCCAGCTCCAGGATGGACCCTGCTGGCCAAGTCTGCACCATCCAGAAATAGTAATGCCTCTGGGATAACATATTTAGGAAGAATTAAAAAAGGGTTTTGCACAGTTGTAATTACTGCCAAAGAATAGCAGGGTGAGAATATGTTAGAGGATCAGCCCTGTCCACACCAAGGTCAGTGGAGAAGAAGGGACAGGAGATGCTCCAGGCACCAGAGCTGACATTCTGCTATAGCCCAAGGTGCAGCACATGGGTGTCCAGGGGGATGCAGAGATCCACCTAAAGCCCCTGGAGGAGCCCACACCAGAGCAGGTGGATGCCTGAGAGGAGGCCTGTGCTGGAGCAGGCTCCGGCAGGGATCTGCAAACCTAAGGAGAGAGGAACCCACAATGGAGCAATGTGAGTCCCTCACAGGACTTGTGACTCTGTGGGGGACCCATGCTGGAGCAGCCTGTCCTTGAAGGACTGCATCCTGTGAAAGAGTGACCCGTGCTGCAGCAATTTGTGGAGTAATGCTGTCCATAGGATAGAGAAGTTCATGGAGAACTGTCTCCTTTGGGAGGAACCCCAGGTTGGAGCAGGGGAAGGACTCCTCTCCCTGAGCAGCAGCAGAAACAGCCCCTAATGAACTGGCCATAATCCCCCTTCTCTGTCTCTCTGTGCCACGGAGGTGGAGGAGGCAGAGCTTGTGAAGGAGGGAGGGTGGGGGAAAGGTGTTTCTAAGGTCTTATTTTACTTCTCATCATCCTGCTCTGATTTTGTTAGTAATAAATTCAATTCATATCTCAAATCAGAATCTGTTTGGCCTGTGATGCTATTTGTTGGGTGATCTCTCTCTGTCCTTATCTCAGCCCTTTGTTATATTTTCTCCCCCTTGACCAGCTGCAGAGGGGAGTGACAGAGATGCTTCGGTGGGTGTCTGGCATCCAACCAGAGCCAACCCACTACAGCTTGGTGGGTGGAGTACACAACCTCTGAACTCTTCTATTTGTTTTCTGGCTGGTGGAAGAGCAACTTCCCCATAAAAAATCTGGCATAGGTCTCAGATCCTTTTAATGCAGTCATTCCCATTCCCACTCAATCAGTTTTCACTGTCACAGAGGTAATCTGGATAAATAGAAGATGAAGAATCTCCAGGAAGACAGCTGGCACGTAATAACTGACCCTTTCTGGGCAGCTTCTCCACATGGCTTGGAGGCCAGAGAATGGAGGAAGTCACCAGAAAGCAGGCCACTGTCTGGTCCAGGAGAGGAGGGTTATTGAGCATTCCACCACACAAGGCACCCAAGGGAAGTACCAGAAATACAGAGCAACATGCCAGAAGATGCAGGAACAGGCTGGACCACATGCATGTATTTTGTAGTGGTATTAAGAGGGAAGGACAGGCAGAAAGCAAAAGGTGAAGCAGGATGTTTCGCTCAAGGTCTGTGGCCATGCAGGGTGTCACTGGCCATGGGGGCTGTCTCTGGTCATTCAGACCAAGCAGATGAAGAAGGTGCTTCCACCAGCAGCTTCACCAAGCTGGCTTCTAGTTACGTGTGCAAATCATCAAACATGAACTACAGAAAGATAACAATGTGAGAAATTACCAGGCATAACAAATTGCAAAAGAAAGAGTAATGCCAGATGCAGAGGCTACACTAACAAGAGAGCATTCCAAGAAACAGGAGAAACATGGGTACCAGCACTACTGACCAAGGCAAAAATTATTGGACAACCTTATCATAAATACTAAATAAGGACGTAAAATCAGCAACATTAGAGCTGGTGGAAAAAGAATTTATGTGGAAGTTCACGAGTGTGGTAGTGGAAAAAAGCACAAGAGTGGAAAAGGGCAATTTGAAGGGTAACAAATCATGTCATCAGAACTGCTGAGGTATCTTTCAAGCAGCCTGTGCAGGAATTATTTTAACCATACAAGTTCACTTTTGCAGCCATTAGAAACTGTGATGGTTTCCCTAACCTCGATGAAAGGCTACCCAGGGAGGAAGAACTCCAGAGATCCAGACTCCCTAACAGTGAGAATTTCATGCTGTAATTAAACTTTAATTGCTGTAGCCTAGTAGTGGAAAATTCTCGAATATGGAGGAAAAGAGCTGGCACTATCAATATGGCTGAAATGGGGGTTGGTGTCTTTACTCTTCACGTGATCTAGTACTGATGCTATGTGGCTGTCAGATTTTAATGTGGGGGTTTTTGTTGTTTTGTTTTCCTACTGATATTATATTTCTCATAACACAGTCATATCAAGAGTTAGTTTTGATGATGGTCTTGGGAAGGAAAATATCCAGAGGCTAGCAGACATGGGACTAATAACATCAGTATACTAAACACATCTGAGAGAAAATTACTGGTTTTATTGTTAAGTCTAACCTGAAAGCCTCATAAGCTCTCCTGATGTTCATTGGTATGCCAGAAAGGTAGGGCACAAGACTAAGAAAATGACTTACTGGAAATTACACAGCTGTAAGAATTCCCTACCCACCATGAAATATTAGTCTCAAGGAACTGCTATGCATTTGTGCCATAAATAATTTTACTTGAGCTTTTTTTTTTTTTTTTCTCCAGAAACACTTTGGTTCCACTTGAAGCTGAATAAACAACAATCCTACTGCACTATTCTATTTTGCATTTTTATTTATTAATTTTACATATATCTAAGAGGCTGGAAAGCAATATCGCCCGGAGGAGGAGATTGAAGATGGACATGAGCCAGACATTTAACAAAAACTACTAATTTTGAAAATACCTGCTCAAATGTCTAGCTCAAAATCACAAGGACATTTTGTTAGGCTGCTGTACAGATGACTGAAGTCTCTGACCTTTACTCAAGTCAGTTGTTACAGGCAAGAAGCATGCAGCTATGTTAAATGTAAAAAACTAAGTGTCTACTGTTGATTGGTGACCAAGGCTCCCTCTCATGTCAGTGAAAGAAAAAAGCACCTTAAAGCATCTGTTGGGAGACAGGTGGGATGAGCAGTGCTTTGAATCTGCCCTTATTCACTGACTACAGACAAAGCCTAAAGCAACATGTTTACATGAGACATGTAACCTCGGAGCTGGTAAGGTTAGTTGAGTTGAATCCCACACCTTCCTCCTTAAACGTTAAGAAAAGATGTCTTTTCTAGTCTGACTACAACATGACCTAGAATAATTCAGGTTTTATATAAAATATGAATAATAAATACTTCAATCTGTATGAACAACTACCAGATCCTGTCACAGTCACTACCTTTTACATTGCATTTTTTGACCTTGTGCAGATTACATTCAGGTGATCACCTTGAATTCTATTATTTTTTAAGGTTACTCATACAGTAAGCAAACTTTTATATATTATATCATGCTGCCAAGTCAAACTGTCAGTTTTGGCCAAAGGGAAGTAAAACACTGGACTCTGCAAGCTCCACTCATTTGTACTAATAGAAATTGATGCCTACAGCTAATGTGGTATCTGTATTCTGTTCAATGTAATAACAGAATATCAACCTTACAAACTTTGCATAAGCTTACATTCCTCATCTTCTCTTCTACCCATTTTCCATAATACCTGCTATGCTCATTTATTTATTTATCCATCCCTGAGACTGTTTTAATCTCACTGAAGAAGGCATATCTCCTTACTCTGTTTGCACAACACGTAGTGCAATAAACCCCAAATCTGATTTCTACATGCTACGTGATGCTAACAAGAGTCTGCAGAGTAACAAAGCAGCACATAAATGCAGGAAAGCTTTCTCTCTTCTAAAATCTGCCTCAAATTCCCTCAAGAAACTAAAGCTCCAAAAGCTTTTTTTTAACTTCTAATTGCTGTTGTTGCTTTTGTTGCCTTGCCCACGTTTCCCACTGAAAAGTGAATTATGCCTCAGCATGTGAAAGATGCCCCTTTGGAAACAGATTTGGAAAACTAGAGAAATCTGTCAGTTGTTCCTTCAGTGCCAGAAGATGATCACTATGCAGAAGAAGTAAAAGCTGCTTGTATCTAGTGCCTGTGTGGCTATCAAAAATCATGAATTCCAGCCAACGTTCATGGACCCTTCAGAAAGGCCTCACACTCTTTAAACAGCACAGCTGCCCAGGTGTAGATCTCACTCATTTGCCTGATGTCTGAAAAAAATGTAGACAACCTCCATAAGCAATTGCTAAACTATGTTTCCCTTTAGATTTTCTGTTAAGTGATCTCTGAAGTCACAGCTAAGCTAAAGCTCTGTTATTCCACCTCCTATGGCGAACACTGTCTGCTAATTTAACTTCTATGACATTATGTAATATTTAAATAGCATCATAGAAGGTGTCATATTTGAGCATGCTCAGTAACAGACAGTGATTAGTGAATGTAAATAAAGTTCAGCGTCCGGACAGAAGTGGGACAATGCACATGAGGAGTATTACAGATGGCTGCCACTCACTCCACAGCAATCATTACCAAAAAATGCACTCTTTGAGGAGATCCAGACTGAACTGCAGAGAATTAAGATTAATGCATGAAAATACACTCCAAATAGCAAATGTTATTTCCTTCAATGGACTCCTTCAGCTGTTAAAGTAACATTTGGAAAGTGCCTGTTACCAGTGCACTGAGACAGAACTGATCAGTCTCTCCCTGCATGATGCAATGGGGATGAAGATGGTTGGCTCAGTTTGAAAAGTTTTCTATTTTCCTCAAACTAAGAAGTTTTCAGATACCTTTGAGTTTTACATCCTGCTCTTCTGGCTTTAACTGTGTTCAGAATATCTTTTCCTTTCACCTTTTACTATTTTTATAATGAAAGTGAGCAATAAGTAGTTACAGTGCAGAATTCCATCACCTACAACTCTGTCAACAGGTCAGTTTGTGGAAGAGATGTACCTTGGATACATTTAGAGAAAACACAATTTAGCAACCTTACGTTGGTTATTATACACAATGTCAATTTTACTGATTTTGATCCTCCCTCTTTTCTTCAGGCATTTTCTAGGCTTTTCATTCTTCATCGTCAAAAAAAAAATGTATTTTTAATTTATTGTAACTAGTAACTTTAATTTATTTGCAATAAGTAATTTTCTATTTGGTAGATACAATATATTAATAGCCCAAATGAGAGAGAAGAGATGGACTACATTCCTTTCTTTCAACTCAAAGCAAAGAAATTAATATTTACTTATGCAGTGAAAAATGAATTTTTCTCTCCATCATGCAATTTATAATCATGGAAAGGCTCTGAGATGTAGATAATCTTGGATATATCACTAATCTCAAAGGAGGCAGATTACTTCAAACATCAGCTGTCAAGAAATGATGTTGCCCTGAGCAAAATAAAAAAGAAAAAAACTGTAGCAAAGTTTATCTTCTAAGCAGTAAAAAAATTTAAAAATTTAAAAACAGTCTGTGTGCTTAAACTTTGTGCTTAAGCTTTCTTACCACTAAATGGATCTACTTATACAAAAATCCTCATCTGCTCTATTAAATTTTTTTGTATTACACTCTAACCATGAACTTTACAAAGTTATCTCTCCATTTATTACTAAATGAACATGCAAGAAAAGATCACATTTAATCAAATACAGGAAGTGACTAAATCAGGGCTTTAACAATAAATTCAGGTTTATTCAACATATAGTAGGTTTAAGTAAATGTAAGTTAAAAACGTCCAAGTGATAGTTAGGACCAAAATTCTCCTTGATATATTTTCCTTTGTTGGTGAATACAAAAAGAAACTTTTAAAGAAATGTTAGTTTAAAATATTTTCAGAATTTTACTATACATTTCATGAAGATTTTAGCCCAGCAAGGCTCTTGCACACATGCTTGACTTTAAGCATACTTGTACTGTCATTTGAAATCAATGGCACTTGACTGCATTTCAGGTATTTCAAGTGGATTTCATTAAAAGGGAAAGATTTATGCTTCCTTGTCTAACAATCCTAAAAATATAAAATATGTTAGATGATTCTTCTTTTTTTTCATTAGAATCTATGAGCCAATCACAAATTAGGGTATTGGAGACATTTGTCATTGTCATTGCTAAGAAGCCCTGGGAAGTTGTTCACATTTTCTATTTGGATCCCTCTCTCATGCTGCCAAGCAGGTAACAGAGGGCTGACTGAGGCATGCTTTTCCTCTAAACTACACCTGCTGCCCCTCAAATCAGTCAGCTGTAATGTGATCACTGAGAGCTTTACCTGCACATCCCACTACTATGCAGACCCAAGTGCCAGCAATGAAGGCTTGCAGATTTTTACACTCTCTGGATACCAAATTACATGAACAAGAAAATGGACCAGGGTGTTGCTTCTGCTGAGGGCTAAAATGAGGTACTCTTTGACAGGGTACATCTGGTGACAGCTGTCACTCTACACAGTCTGGCACAGTCAGACAACTCATAGCCCAAATATCTGATATTAAGAAGAAACTCCTCACTGTGAAGGTGGTGAAGCACTGGAACAGGTTGACCAGAGAAGCTGTGGATGACCCATCCCTGGAAGTGTTCAAGGCCAGGATGGGGATGGGTCATCCTCATGGATGGGGATTTGAGCAACCTGGTCTACAGGAAGGCATCTCTGCCCATGGAAGGGGGTTAGAACTAGATGATCTTTAAAGTCCCTTTCAACCCAAGACATTTTATGATTCCATGACCCAACTCAAGGGAGTTGGGGAAATGAAGCCACACTCTCCTCAGGGGTAGGACAGTGAAAGGACTGAAGGAAACAGGCACAAATTAAAATACAGGAAAGCATTTAAACAAAAGAAAAAGGTTTTCCCTGTGAGGATTTTTGAACAGTGTGGTATTGCCCATAAAGGCTGTGGAGTTTCCATTCTTGAAAATAATCAAACCTGAACAGAACAAAACCCTGAGCAATCTCCTGTAGCTGACCCTGACTTCTGTTCTCTCTAGAAGTCCATGCCAACTTCATTGATTCTGTGGTGTCCCTGTTTGATTATGAACCTATACTGCAAAAACACAGTAACTCTTACTGAAAAGGAGTCAGTGTTGCCTCACTGACTTCTCTCTAAAATTATTACTCAAGTAAGCTGTGCTCCAAGGCCCTTCTCTAACACATGTAATAAATAAAAAACCACAGAACCACAGAATATTTGAGAAAGAGTCCTCCACATCCTCAAGAGGTTTTGTGTGAGGTGTACTGTGGGCCTTCACAGCACTGTGGGCACTCAGGTATTCCCTTTAGCTTTCCCTTCAAGGCTGAGGGATTTCAGAAGGAGGCCATGGTTTCCTTTAATCCCATCAGCAGCATGCATTCCTCCTCCTGCTCCTCCTCCTCCTCCTCACCCTTCTGCCTGTGCTGTGACACTGCACAGGTGTGTGGTGTGCACTGGCTCAGCAGGAAGCTGGAATGAGGCTATCCACTTCTACCTGCCCATCCCAGTGGTAGAGTGCCCAGGTTAGGAACTAAACATTTAGACCAGCCAACAGAAACAGCTTTTTCCTGAACCAGTGTGCATAGAGTAAGTCAGCTGCATTTGGACTCACTGGATTCATGCAGATCACCTGTCCCCGTGATGCCACGTGGGACAAGCAATGTCACAGCCATCAGGAGCTGGGCTATCTGTGCATATGCCAGCCAGCTGCACACTGCATGCACAGAAGACATTCCTGAGTGGGAGCCCAACCTGGCTGCTGGTTGTTTGGAAATCTGCAGGACACAATGTATACAACTGAGGCACTGAAAATTTAGGGAAAGTTTTAAAGGCTCCCCTGTCTGCATGATCAGGCTGGCATCCTATTATACTCTACCTGTGTTGTGCCCAGAAGGTAAAATGAGTTATTCTAAAACCTCCTGGGATCCTGATCACTACAGAACTTTGATCAAGTGTTACTAATGAGGAATAATCATTAGGCTAACAATACACTGAAATGTGGTCTTTTCATGTTTAATATGGTACCTGACAAATCCAGCCAGGTGTATGAATGTGTAAAGGTCTCCAGTAAAATTCTTCTTTTAAACATTAATTTAATTTTCAATAGAAGTTCCTTCTTCTCCTGCTGTCAATTCCTGACCATCTTGCCTCACCTATATTTAACCTAAGACTGAAGGGCTCTCTGTGGGTGAGCCATCAGTCTCTCCAAGGAGCAGCACTAATGACAGTCAATTGTGCAAAAGGGAACAGTGGGTGATCAACCCTGAGTGCTGGGCTGGGAAACTGTTGCCATCTACTTGTCACCCAGATGCTGGCAAAGCGTTTCCTTTTTTTTAAAACATGCTTTGAAATAATTTAGTTGAAATGATGAATGAAGTATGACATATATAAAATAGAGTAATAAAAAAAATCTAACTCTAAGCTTCTTAATATTTTGATGACAACTAGGAAAGAAGTAGAACTCTGCCCCGTTGCTAAGAAGTCAACAACAATGGCTTAAATCCATTGATTACACATGACTTTCTTATTTTAAGAGTTAAACATATTTATGAATTAAAGACCAACCTACAAATAGCAGAACTATTGCTACATGTATTCCATAGTTAGAAACTTTCTAACAACCCCAGGACAACTGTATTTCTAGACTGTGTGTCTCTACGATTCTTGTGATCCCACTACAGAACTGTTTCAATGAGAAATGCTTTATTTGAGGCACTGTGTGATCAGACCTCAGTCTGACTTCTTAGTTCCTAAAAAAGGGTGTAGGCAAGTGTCAGGTTTCCAACAGCCAAAGAACTCATGAGGTAACAAGACCTGGTCAATAGATATGTACGGTATGCAACAGCTTTCTCATTTCTCTTAAAAAAGGTCAGCTTGCCTTACATTTGAGTTCTCAGGTCAGTTTGTAAAATATATCTGGTGAACCTGACAGTGAATATATGACAACTGAATCACGGAGACTTTCAAAAAAACGTTTCCAGAGGAGAACCAGAAGCCGCGTGTGAGAGCTGTTCCTCCGGCGCAGCTCAGATGGTGCGAGAGAAAAGGCGATCCGTGCCGGGTGCGCTCCGTTCAGCGTGCGCTCCCTCCGCGCCGGGTGCGCTCCCTCCGCTCCGGGTGCGCTCCCTCCGCGCCGGGTGCGCTCCCTCCGTGCCGGGTGCGCTCCCTCCGCGCCGGGTGCGCTCCCTCCGCTCCGGGTGCGCTCCGCTCCGTGCCGGGTGCGCTCCGCTCCGCTCCGTGCCGGGTGCGCTCTGCTCCGGGTGCGCTCCGCTCTGCTCCGGGTGCGCTCCGCTCCGCTCAGCGTGCGCTCCCTCCGCGCCAGGTGCGCTCCGTGCCGGGTGCGCTCCGCTCAGCGTGCGCTCCCTCTGCTCCGGGTGCGCTCCCTCCGCTCCGGGTGCGCTCCGCTCCGCTCTGCTCCGGGTGCGCTCCCTCCGTGCCGGGTGCGCTCCGCTCCGGGTGCGCTCCGCTCTGCTCCGGGTGCGCTCCGTCCGCGCCGGGTGCGCTCCGCTCCGTGCCGGGTGCGCTCCCTCCGCTCCGGGTGCGCTCCGCTCCGCTCCGGGTGCGCTCCGCTCCGCTCCGGGTGCGCTCCCTCCGCGCCGGCCGCCGGGACACGGGCACGCCGGGACACGGGCACGCCGCGCCCGCTCCCGCCGGCTCCTCGCCACAGGATGGCACTCCTGGGTGTATTTTAAACGCAGCCACGCTCGTTCCAGCGTTTTAACTCTCTCCTGGCACAGTGTCAGGCGGGAGAGCCGGATCAGAGGCGGAGCATCCCGACCGCTGTCTCCCGAAAATGGTCCTGTCTCTGTATTCGGTCGGATCAAGGCTACGTGCGCGCAGATTCAGCTGTATGGATGTCCTGTACAGGCGACCATGGGTGGCAGAAAACAATGCCAAACCCGGGCGGTGCAAAAGGCAGAATGTCTTCATGCTGGATGCCCTTGTTACAGTGATAACATCTTCTCCAGCAGTATGCTTCTTCAAATGCCAAGTCTGACTTAGACCACATCTTTCTTTCATCAATAATTACCTTTTTCGCTCTGATACAACTGCTGCCAGCTCCATCCATCCCCCCCAAAAAACGAGGACTAAAGCTTGCTTGGCACTGTTACCAGCCAAAAGCAACCACAGAGTGAATGCAAATGTTAATAAATTGGGTTATTTATGTTTTTCATTAATTTTGAAGCAGTGCAAGTTAACGGCTTAAGAATACAGGGTGTTATCCCAAATCTCATATCAACTGCTGTTTCCTTAAAATATAGCTTGTGATGATAAGGGAAAACGCGATATAACAGTTCTTTACAACAATTTCTTACCTAATAGCTATAGGAAACAAGTTGAGATTACATTATCAACCTTTAAGGTTCAGTCATATCACAAAGGTCAATGAAAAAGAATGAGCACCTATTATACATTTAGAACTGCTTGAAAACAAAAGCCCTCTTTGGCATATATCCTGTTTCTCAGAGTGTGATCCATGGTTACTTTGTTTTCTGTAGTACTATTTTTTGAAATCATTTTGGGTTGACCAGACAGTAAACAGCAACACAAGGTACATAATACTAGTGGAAGATGAATTGTGCACTTTCTTGAATATATATGATGTGATATTTTACATATATGCAAATTCTTAACCTGATCCTTATTCTATTAATTGAAATATTTTCTTACGTAATGCGGACTGAATTTGACCCATAACATTTTCATCTATTAAAAATAATTAGAGAAATACTAAGGCTGAACTTAATGCTTGGGTAAACAGTCTGATACCACAACTGCATTTTTCATCTCCAGAGCAGAAGAGACAGACTATTAACATATGCTTCTCTTTTCTGAAGAGTTTGGTTCAGTTCAGGGGGTTCCTGGGACAAAATCTCAGCACCAACTTCAGCTGTTGAGAGTGAGAGCACTGCTATGAAGCAGGACATTCATGTGACACACAGGACTTTGGTGAAAAAGCATCTTATACCTGAAGTCATAAGGACAGTTCAGACTGATCTTATTTAACCTTTTGCTGAGATTGGTAATCAAGTTGCTAATTACTGTCATAGGTTCCAGCTTTCATAGGTATTTAATAATGTATTACATTTGAAAGCAATGCAATTTATTTGCCACAAAATCTTCTGGAATATGAACTATAATCAGCTTGGAAAGTGGGAAAGATGGATCCTGGTATCTGGAATATCCACTTCTGGGATATCAATTTCATTTGAGTAGACAGCCTCTTATTCAGAGAAACTATCCAGAATATTTGACTAAACTCTGACTTTGTGTTCACACAATCTTTCCATATTTTCTCTCCTGACATTACTCACATTCAAAGCAATGTCTTCTGCAAGAGTGGGTCAGTGCTCCACTTCCCCAGCTGATTCCCTCAGGATTCCCAAACCAGAAGGCAACTGGAGTGTCTCCCCTTAAAATACCATGCTCTAAAACTTCACATCTCTTGAGGAAATAAGGACTAGGCCAAGGAGAAAAGCTCCAGTTGATACAAACATAACTCAACAACCAGCAACACTGAGAAAGGCAACAAGACTGCATAATGTAAAAGGGCAGATAAATGAGATTTAGGTGAAGTTTCACACATCTATCCTTCCCCTGTGTGTAACAGAAGCTCTTTAATGATGTTGTCAGGGCCCCTAGATGGAGTAAGAGTCTCAATGTACATGGTCACTTATCTGTCATCCTTTATTTTACACACGTAGTCCTTAAAGATATCCTGCAAATCCAAGACAAAATAAAGAGTTTCAAGGCAAAATACAGACGAATGAACTGTAGAAAATTAAACTTGGGGAAGATCAGGACCTTTACAAGAGATGCAGTATGATACTAGTGTCAACTTCATTTATCAGAAATTGAGTTCAACCTCCTCAAACAACACACACTGAGAGACTGATTCATTCTTGCCTTTGTGCCATAGTGATGTCAATGAGTTCAAAAGAGTTACTTTCAATTTACTCCCTGTCAGGAAAGGAGACATCCATCTATCCATCCACATGGACAAAGAAAAGGCTGAGCAGACAGAGAACTTGTGTGGAATTAGCCTACACTTTTCTCGGTTAAAGGGGCAAACACCCTGCTAGAAAACCTCTGCAGCCAAAAATAATATCACAGATACAACTTAGTCTGAATTCAGCCTAGGAATGCCTTGATTCAGCACAAAGAAAATGGCCTTTGTAAAGCCATTGTATATCACAAACATTAATGCCAGGAAGCTGAATGTTCATTGTATAGAGACCCAGAACTGTATTAATAACAATACTCAATGAGGACATTACATTGTGCAGTCTCTTCACACTTATAAAAGCAGGAAATTATTTTTACAGCCAACATCTTCTGTTTTCACAATTTGTCCTAGCATACCAGATACTTGCTGTATGAAATCTTCCATTAAGAATTAATGAAAATAAAACTAGACGCATTAAAATATGATATAATGGCTAAGTTAAAGCTTCTTTCTGAATATTCTGGGTGTTATGAAGTTGATCTCTAATTACTAGTGTTACACAAACTTTTGATGTAACTGAAAATAAGCATGCAAAAAGACACTCATTGGGAACTACAGAAGGAGAGAATTATAATAAAAATGACATTAGGTCCCACATTCTGACTTTCCTTCTGGGGACTATTTGCTGTCATCACCCTGAAGAATCCCATAATCGCTGAGAACTTTCACCACTGGCTGTGGCTGGCTCCACAGTGAGCTTACTTGTAAAAGTTATTTGAGACAGGAATGAAGAATGGCTGGAGACACATCAGACTTTCTGTGTCAGGTTGTGGTGGAGACCACTGTTTAGGCAGGAAGATGGTGCAGACTGTGTGGTTAGGGTGAAGGAAAGCTGTGTAGTGCCTACTCCTTCTCCTGAGCAGACTGATGGCTTAAAAACCAGGGTAAAAAAAGTTCAGCAAAATTCCCAGCTTGGCAGATGCAATGGAGAAGGAGTTCAAAACATGAGGAGGAATTTATTTACTGAAAGGGTTGTTAAGCATTGGAACAGGCTGCCCAGGGAGTTAGTTGGTGGAGTTGCCACCACCGAGGGTGTTCAAGAAATGCCTGGGTGTGGTACTAAGTGCTTTGGTCTAGTTGACAAGACAGTGATGGGTGAAAAAAGTTGGACTTGATGATCTTGGAGGTTTTTTCCAACTTAAATAATTCTGCGATTCTGTGAATGCAATGCTACGACACACGTATTGGGCAAAATAGTCCAGCTTATCCTGTCAGGAATCTGCAAGTACATAAAAACTGTCCCTTAGTATCTGCAAAAAACATGTATGTACAGACTGAGCTCATGTGTGACTCCTCAAGAATAATTGCTTCGAGTCCAGAATGGAGATACAGGGCTTCAAGACAAAGGTCCTTAGGAATAAAGGACCACAATCACCAAAGTCACTGATAACTGCTCCAGAGATGACTTGTTACTTCGTATCCCCCTTGCCACATAAAGAGGATGTCATACAGAAAAAACCCCGAGAGAATGACCCATATGTGACAGGCATTAAGTCACACTGCTCAATGCACTGTGACACATGATGGCGGTGCTTATGTGACATCAGGGCAGACCCAGCAAAAGACCCAAACAGGACAGACCAGAACAGCCCAAGGAAAGGGAACAAAGGCTCAAGTGTAAGAGAGGATTTGCCTGAAAAAAGGTTCTTGGAACCAAGAGAATAACAGGAAAAGAGAGGGCAGACAAGCGAATAAAGGTTGCAGAGAAGTCAGAGATAAAGCAAATGCCACAGATAATGACATGAAGCTGAAGAAGAGACAGAGGAATAGTGAAGGAGACTTAAAAACACAGCTACAGATTGAGGGAAAACATGAGGGTGAAAGAAGAAAAAGTTCTCACGCAAAGAATCAGAAGATACAGTGATTCTGTGATCACCAAGGTATTGGTTGGTTTCCATTAAACAGTATGTCTACGTACATTTTGCAATTTGTAGACTGTCTACAAGATTACCAAGATAATAATAATAATAATAATAAATATTTTCTTTTGTTTGAAATATTTATGAAGAGGACCAATGTGAAATAGGATACAAAAACTTTCTGGCTTGGGGAAACTAAGCCAAAGGCTGCCAGACAAAGGTGAGTGACGCCTATTACCAGCAGCAGATGTTCAGAGACATGAGCAGGGAACAGAACAGACTGTCCAACCTTACATGTTCATCAGGAAAGCCATCAGAAATAGCACACTGAATGGCAGTCTTCACAGAGTTCAGGAAGTCAGTAGGAAGAGATTTTCAGCTATGATCCAATTACAAAAGCTGTCAGCATTCAGGCAGAGCTGTGCCACCTGTGTAGCAGAGGGCAGCATCTAGGTATACTTGTGACATGACCTAGGCCACGTGTCTGTCAACTTCTGACTTAAAGAAAGCCAAATCAGTCATTTTCCTCTTTAAAGAACAAAATAATATTAGCTGACAATCTTCTGCAACTCCTGTTTTCTACAGGAGCCACTTGGGATCATGAGTATGGTTGAAAAATCAATCTCTAAGTAACTGAGAATGTAAGAGTTTTAAGGTACATATTCTTGTTCCACTCTTTTGACATTAAAATTAATTCCAAATATCCAATGGTTCTTGTCTCAATCTTGGATGAGACAGACTTGCAGTGGCAGCCTTTAAGAGCAAATACTCAGGGACATCTGAGATAACACAAGCCTCTTATATAACAAGAGTACACTTCATGCTAACACTGAAGAAAAGACTGAACAGCAGTCCCTCAATGAACATGCCAAATATACAGGTTATATGCCAGCTCTCTAACAGCTATTATGATTATGATATTAATAAACTTTTGCAGTTGAAAGGAAAAGAAAATCTGAATCTATTTTCAGGATATTGTGCTCTGAGTGAACACTTACAGGCTAAGGATTTGTCTGCAGGGAATATGCTAAATCAAGCCCTTTTGAACTTTTGATTAAATAATTGATGCATAATGAAGAATGTATAATATATGCATCCTTTTTCCATAGTTGCCTGGAAACCCATATGGAACAGTACTAGCAATTTCAGAAGCATTTAGTCTCTAAGTTATTGGTGAAGACAAAGGAACAAAAAAGTTCTTGAAATCATTAACTCATCTCTCTTTCCATTCTTCAAATATTGCAGGATACCAGAATTAGTAACTTACACAATGGTATCATGACTCTTGTAATATAGAGTGGCGCTTTTTCAAAGCTATATCTCTTGGAGCCATGTGAATAATGTCACTCACTGTAAGGGAACTTTTAAGACTCGTCTTTCATTAAAATAGAAAACAAAGAACACAACTAATATTTCCAGCCTCTACCTTTATGTAATAGTAATAAGCAGATCATGGAATATCCAAGGTGGTCAACAATGAAAAACAAAAATAAGAATGTAAAAAACAGTGATTTTCTTTCAAAATTATAGGATTTTAAGCAAATCTCATATAAGACTCATCACTCAGGGTTTAGAAGAATATGAGAATCCCATGATCACAAATTCAAGAGGCAGATTGCTTCAAATTGCAGCCAAGCAGACCTTTTGCACTTCTCAAGCAGGCAACACTGCTTGTCATTCAGTTTGATTGCTCTGTGACCCAGCCTGAAACTATCTTGCGCTTTATTGCTTCCAAGATGAAATGAGAAAGAGGATAAAACCCAACAATGAGAACAGAGCACTAACCATGGAAACTACAGTGATGAAGGATTAAATTATTTAATCTAAACAATTCTGTAAATCATCCTAATTTGGTGGCTCTGTTTCTGATGGTAAGTTTTCCGAGTAAAAGAAAAAGAAGGGCAAGTACAAAATTGCATGGGCTATACAGTTCTTGGGATGTAAAAGGCAGGATAGTGAGAGTGAGTACCTCCTGCCATGGCTGGGATCTTCATGGGATTCTTGCACCTTTGCACATTTGTTGTGCACTCTATTTCACATTTGAGAAAATCAATACTCACTGAGTCAAAGGACGAATGTCTTTATACTGCACTGGCAAGAGGTCTCATTTGAGTAAAGAGAAGCAGCTACACGGTCCTAAATCAATCAACATGGAAAGATGAAGGATTTGGTGGTTAAACATCAGCAGGACAGACTGGAACATTTGTGAGTGTCCTCTAGCTTTGCATTTAGGGAACTCTTGGATGCGTAAGATCAGCACAGATTTTCTCATGTAGAAGAAGAAAGTTGAACCTGGATGTCCTGTTAACTTCCTCAGCCACTGGATAACACAAAGGTCATGCACCATTTCCAATGTGGAATCAAGACTTACTTATCCTTTCCTTTTATGACAAGTACCAGATATTGTGACTTTTCATTTTGTGATGAATGGCATGTTGAATGGGATGGGATAAAATTATACATTAAGTGTCAGCCCAGCATAGAAAAAATAAAGTCAAATCCCAAACCTTAGCAATTTTATTTAGGTTAAATAAAATACTTTTAAAAAAATTGCTTGCCATGATGATGGGGGCCAGTAGCTCATACAGGCTGATCTCATCATTTCATACCCAGATTGCCAGTTTCTAGGACAAACCCATTTTCAGCAGCTTGCTGTAGCACTACAGGAGGTCTAAGAGTACAGACAGAAAAGAGCTTTAAGAAAAGCACCTAAAAATAATGTATTTACAGTAACTGTCATTCATTTTCACTAGGAAATTATTACATTTCAGGAGGGGAGAAATTATCCTAACTTAAAACAAAGGTAAAAAGGCAGATCAGATCAGGGAAGCACCCAAAAGCATGTATGGAGATTAAGCTGACATGCCTGCATGCCTCAGCTGTGACTACACAAGCCCAGAGGAAGCAGAACAAAGAGAAGGTGGAGGTTGAGGACACTGCCTTGGACATACATGAAGTTTCCATCAGAGTCATGGCAGATGTGCTCCCTATGTGGAAACTGCTGTACTATAACCTGGATAGGCCAAAAGAATTAAAAAAAAAATCACTCACACTAAACAATATTAAAGGGAGAAACAAAGACACCAACACCCTAAGGTGTTGAGATTAAACTGCCAGAAAAACAAGCTCTCTTTGTGTCTGCATTAATTAAGCCACATGTTACCACCACCAGCACCACTTCTGATTCACACTTTCAACTGTCAATGATTTATTCTGATCTAGGGAAATCAGCAAAGTCTGCTTTTGCAGATAGTCACAGAATGATCTCACAACACATTTAGGACAGTTCATCAAGGACAGCAGTAGTTTTCCAGCCACACAGTTCTGTATTAGTGAGTGATATTTAACGGAATAATGGTTTTGATTATGATATGTTGTTATGTCCTACTCCTGGTTGTCACCATACCCCAGACGGAATTTGCATGTGAACATGGTATTTCGTCTCAGCATGTTAATAAATTCACTGAGAAAGAAGTATTAAAATAAATCAACTGCACAATGATCACTGGGGATAATTATAAATCGTGGGGCTTGGTGGTTCCAGATACTGGTGAATGTCAAGAGATAGGTCTAACTGCTGTCATTGATCTTTCATCCTTGTTTTAGGAAAGCCTAAGATGCTTCTGTGTCTAGATGCCATGGATAAATAAACAGCAGCAAATCAACCTTGCCAAGACAGTATTTTCCTGGCAGTAAGGGGCTCTGAGCAGGAGTTATGTTTGCTGAGAATGTACTCAGGTGCTCCAAAGCCTGCTCCGTTGCACTGGCAGCCAAGTAAAGGACAAGACTCTCCTGTTTGACTTGGTGAGAGCAGCATTGGTTCATAGGGCTTTCAAGTTCTGTGGCTGTTTCAGACCTCTCAGTGCTCACCTGTAGTTTTTCCATCTCCTTCCTCAATTCTTGCAGTGTGCACTATCTAGGACTACCTTTAAAGCACATTTAGAAAATCTGCATGATAAAGTCAGCTATTCCCATTTGGTATCTTTTGTACAGTACAGACTGGAATAAACATGTAGCATGTTTGATTGGGTTTCTGTACCTGCTTCCTAGTTGCTTTTATTACCCCAAATAATGAAATTTAACCTCAAACGAGGTTAAATGAGGATGCTGCTGTTTCCAAGAGTACATCTAACACCATCCACCAGTAAACTGGCCACAGTCAGCTCACACACTCCTGACTTTTACATTCTGGGATTTCAAGAAGACATAATCACCAGCAATGTCTTCTCCAAGGTCCATCTGTCCACAACTCTTTGCATTCATTTGGAATTATTCATGCCCAAATCTCAATATCTTCTCAAGACTTTAGTATTTATTTGATTTTTTTTCTTTTTTTTTTATTTTCCAGAGAAGGCATCTATGTCTTGTGCTGGTATTTATAACTAAGGGAAGACTATTGCTATTGCAACAGGTCTATTGCTACAGGAATTCTGCAAAGCAATCAGCAAGTGGTCTGCAATTATCTCTTTTTATACCCACCACATTCTCAAAAGTACCTACATTACCTACAGAGTTTCTCTTTTCATTATTTCCAATTTTAGAAATTGTCAGCAGAAATAAGAAGCATAAAATTAGTTTCATTAGTTATTCATGGTGAATTAACAAGGTTTCCCAGCTTTTAGGATTTCTGCATTCAGAATTTCACGTCTCCTGCTTTTGGGACTTTTGTCACATATTGCACACCACATTTAGGCACTTAGCAGATTCAGAGGCGTGGCAACAATAATTTGTAAATGTTATTATTATTTATTTGCAGTGTTAACTTAGGTAAAGAGGAATGCTTAAATTTTCAAGAATTTTTCTTTGAAAGATAACATCAGAGATTTTTCGA
>VZTT01044156.1:130953-145619 GCA_013400855.1 Buphagus erythrorhynchus | reverse complement strand
AATCCTAAAATTCTCTGTAACAGGGTATATGCCATTAGGCTAATGAGAACATTAGTGGTGGCAACATTTTCAGACAGATACATTCTATCCCCCTTTCCTATCTTTTTCTGATAGAAGAAAAGCGATAGATGATGCTCATCTACCAGAGTATTGGTACTTCTGAGTTGCCATTGACAGGAATTCATTCAGCTGCATCTTCCAAGCTTTTCACATGCATTTTTAACTCCAGAATGTGCTACAGCCCAGGCTCAACTAATGCCATTGTCAAGGTGCTGGGCATCTCCCTTTTCAGCCTTGTCCCCTGTGACCCAGGTACACAGCTCTACTCTTCAACTCAGATTACAGACTCCTGCTTTGAGCCCATGGTGTGCTCACCTCAGTCCCTGGGGCTGGCCCTGAGCTAATTAACTACAGTCGTGTCCCAGTATTTCTCAGTTTGCTCACAGCACATGCCATGTCACAGATAAAAAAAGTACAATTTGTTCTATACGGGAGAAAAGCAAATCACAAAGCAAACTTTTATGTGCTTTACCAAACAGAAGCCATTTCCAGAGACATGATTTTGAAAAATATTAATTAATGTACACATTTCTCATAGTTGGGATTAGATTATATTTGTCTTCTATGGATTCCTTTCACTATCTTTTTCCCTTCACTCTTCTTCCCAGGAAATAGCTCTTCCACTGCAGGTAGGGAGAACACCTATTGTGCATCTAATTAAAATTCTAGTCACAGGCTAATTAGCAAGGTACCAATTAGAATGATATTAAGGCCTCAATATATTACAGACATTGCAAAGCAGAAATCATTCCAAGCATGAGGTTTCCAGCCTCTGAAAAAGATTCTGTGAATGTTTCATTTTCAGCCATGTTTCAAGCTGAAAACTTTTATGACATCAGTAGTGCTAGAAAGAAAAGAATAAATAAACAAAGAATATAGTTTGATTGGAACTATTTTGACTACAATTTCACCTTCATGCTTATCATGTATCAGAAGCATAATTGGTCTATTTTTAATATACATTTCTGGTTTATAAAATATGTGTGGGAATATAATATGATATAATACAATATGCATAAGGCAAGAACTAAATGCCTCATTTATCTTTCCTTTCCTATTGTGCTGCTTGGATTATGAGCACTGCAATAATCTCTCTCACAAATAAGTGTTTTTCTTGTTTCAGGATTTATAGGGTAAATAATATATTTTATTAACCCCTACTACATGTCATTCTTTTCATAAATAGTATATTTCCAGTACATTTCCATTTCTTGAGCTGCGTCTGTGCATGATAAAAGGAATGCACATTACATTTAAATCATTAGCTCCAGAAAACCAATCTGTCCTGGTTTAGGCTGGAATAGAGTTAATTTTATTCCTAGTAGCTGGTACAGTGCTGTGTTTTGGATTCAGTCTGAGAATATGTTGATAACACACTGATGTTTTAGTTGTTGCTAAGTAGTGCTTACCCTAAGTCAAGGACTTTTCAGTTTCCCAGGCTCTGCCAGTGAGCAGGTGCACAAATGACTGGAACGGAGCCATGGCCAGGACAGCTGACCCAACCTGGCCAAGGAGATATTCCATACCACAGAGCATCCTGCCCACTATATAAACCGGAGACAATTATCTGGAAGGTGCCAATCACTGCTTGGAGATGGGCTATGCTTCAGTCGGTGGGTAGTGATCCACTGTACTGGGTATCACTTATTTATCTTGGGTTGTATCTCTCTCTCTGTCTCATTATTATAACCTGTCTCTGTCTCTCTATTATATTATTATATTTTGCTTTGTTTCAATTACTGTTTGTATCTCAACCCAGGAGTTCCACCTTTTTTCCCCTGATTCTACCTACCACTGGGGGTGGGGCTGGTGGTGGAGTAAGTGAGCAGTTGCACGTGACTTAATTTACAGCTGGGGTTAAACCACCACAACACCAAAATAAGCAGTTGCCTATATGTCCAGAGAAGGCACTCTCCTCTGGAAAGCCCTACACACATCCCAGGAGAGCCAAAAATTCCTGACCTGACATGTGCACATGCAGTTTGATGGGTCTGAGAAGAGCCACCCCACTAGCACTTCCACAAATCCCCATCCCGTTTGTCTGTGACAGATGAAGTGCCCCAGGGAGGCAGGATACATGCCAGTGAGGAAAACTGCCCACTGAAATTGATTAATTCTGGCATGAAAAATTTATCAAGTCCCATGTGATGGTTGCGATGCAGCTGGGCGTTTGAAAAAAGAGGCTCCGAACGCTGGCCAGTGACACTTCTGACAGTCTTTCAGGCTGGATAAAAGTTGTTTTTCTGTCAAAGCAGGCACACAGGAAACAGAGAAACATGTCTCTCTGCCCCAGTCTTGTCCAGCTGAGTGTGCTGGGGCTCTGAAACTCCTGGGAGCATTATGGGACCCAACTAGATGGAAGTTCTGCCTCACAAGACTGGTAAACCTAACACTGAGTATCTTGAAATCACTTTTGGAAAGAGTATCACCATTTGGTAGAAAATATCAACCAGGATCAAGCATCCTTTATCTGAGCAGTCTGCATTCCCCTAGTGAGGAAATCTCAAATGCCTGATATAGAAGCTATTTTTTCTTCCATGAAATGATGGAAGCTTTGGTATCTCTGGGAATTAGAAGCATTAGGATGCAGAGAAATGTCCTATTTTTTATGCTGTTGACAAATCTGATGCTATTTTCTGTGCAGCTGGTCAATATTTAAACTCATCTTTGAGCAGACAGCAGTACCATTTTTCAGCAGCACAGGCTTCTTGTCTGCCATTGCTCGGGACAGTTTTATCAAAATGCCCACCATACATAACAAACTGCTGTTTCTTTTCAGGATTTACCAGCATCAGAAATTTAGATTTATGAAAATGAAAAAGCCTGCTAGGGTCTATCTAACAGTGACTTTACAAGGAAATTAAAAGCTGTAGTCAACATCTAGGATTCTGCTCATGCACGATTCATGGCAATGTGAGAGACGATATTTTCCATGATCTTTTATTTTCTCCTGTTTTCTCCAAATTCAGCGGTGTTAGGCAGATTCTGCTCTGCTAACTAGAACAGTTATGGCTGTTCATTTCAAAGTGAACTTGGACTGGAGAACAGTGAGTTAAAAGGGACAGTGAGTGCTGGTTAAAACCATATTTCTGACATCACCAACCTCAGCAATCCTTGTAGTTAATAATAAAAATCCTGAAGGGCCATTTCAGAGCCCTCTTCCCCTTAATGGATTTATTGCTGCCTTATGAATGTCTTGTTCCACATGTTCTAATAAAGCCAGTCCCTAATAGGCCTCTCTCTCAGCTTTACATTCCAATCTTTGGCACTGTAATAAAATTGGCCAATGCTCTTTCCTGAGGCTAGCTATAATTGCATTGCACTTACAAAGTGTGCTTGTATTTTATCTAGATGAGATTTTTACAGTGAAGAAAGAAAACAAAAGCTGTTGCTAAGTTCATCTCCAACATGAGTCTCAGCAAGTCTGATTCTTCTAATTTTTGTCGTATTTTTCAATTTTAATACCGCAAAAAAATCTGAAATTCTATCTTGATTTATTCCTTTAGTGTACTGTGTTTTTGNCTTGATTTATTCCTTTAGTGTAATGTGTTTTTGCTTTTAAGAAAAAATTTTCCAACGTACTTTTCATCAGCTCCCCTTTTGGGAGTGTTGTATCCTTAGTGGGAAACTGTAAAAAATGCCTAATAAGGTACCCACTGCAACTCATTTCCATAACGCACAGTCTTCAAGGAAGTTTGAATGCTATGCAAATCTTATCTCTCAGGTCTAAAAAGCAAGTGTGAAAGGATTAATAAAAAAAAAAAGTGTAATTTTGAGACAGAAAAGTTTCATATTTAATACTGTGTGGAATCAGCACTTTACTAGAGGATACCATGACAAAGGAAACATCGGTTGTTTTCCATGTGTACTAGGCATTATCAAGTTTAGGAATTCAAAATCTTCCTAACTAGGCCCAAATATATACTAGAATCCTTATTTTGTTCTTTTCATGGGTACAGTATAATTTCCAGCTTTTCTCTGTAACATGAAGAACTTAATAGAATCTTACTACTCCAGACATGAAGGACATTTAAGAAAATGACTACTTGACACTTGAAATATACATGTGGAACTTTAAAAAACTGTCTTACCAGCATTGCTTAGATAAATTTTTCTAGCCATGCTCTTTTTGAATCTTCCTGATACTCTAAGGAACTACTCTATTGCATGAAATATGGAAAGAAAACTAAAGTTCAGTGCTTAGATATGTTTTCATCTTTTAAGAGCGTAAGATTATCCAATAAAATAATTTTGGTCACCTCCAAAAATCTTTTCTCCAGGGCTTCACTGCCATCACTTCTGATAAACATTAGGAGTTGATTCCAGGTAACTGCTACAGATTTAAATGCATAATTTCAAAGTTCTATTCAAATACGATTAAAAAGATGTATTTTGTCTAAATTTTATTAAATATTTAAAAAAATAAAAAAGATGCCAATTTCCCTTACATATGACCTTTCAGAGCCTCAGTTCAACTAAGGGGTAGTTAGAAATAACCTCTACTAACAGTCATTTATTTTTTGTTACAAAGAAGAAGCCCCCAAAACTCAAACATAAAAGCTGATGATATACGATACCAAATCTGACTTGTCTGATGTGTGAATATTTTTATGGAGTTTTCCCATTAACTCATTTCATGAGCTGTATTTCACTGACATTGTAGCTTTTCCTTCAAAATATGTTTTTTTAAAACTACTTTTCTAAAAGCCAATATTAATAAAGAACTGATGACCTTTGAACACTCAAATATGCAGTTCTACTTCTTTCATTTGGCTAGAGAAGGTATAATTCATAGAGAAAACTGTAATGAAACTCAAGGGATAAAAATTATAAGGACTTTATCACAGGAAGCATTTAATTGATAATCTGATACTTTGGTAGTCTGGTCTTCTTTCTTTTTTATTTGCCATTGTAGAGGCAAAAAGGAGGTTGCAGGATTTCAAATATAATTAAACTCCTGCTTAGTCAAAGGGATCTTTCAGTTCTTCTTGTGCTGCCATAATTAAACCCAAATTCATTTGAGAGTAAGCTGTCAGTGATACAATTGTGTTAGGAAGCATTTCTTGGCTTCTGCCAATTTTAATAATACAAGTTGTCAGTTTTTGTAAATACAGATTTGATGATTATTTGCTGCAGGACAGTAGGTACTTTCATGTCCTCAGTATTACAAAACCAACTAAATAAACCAAGTGGTAGCTGCAGGAGAAAATGGCATTCCTAGGCAGTCGAAATTATTGAGATCTTTCGCATGTACTGGGAAAATCTCACTAAAATGAAGAATTGTGAGTAGTCAAACAAATTAATTCATAGAATGGCTACTGGCTTTTGTAACCTTACCTGATGAAAAGTTTTGGCACCCAAACAATTAATGCAATAGCCACTGATCCAGACAAGCTGAAAAAAATCTTATCAGCTAGGAAGTTTTCCATTATACAACTGACAACCAAGAAGTATTTAAGCTTTTTTATCTTTATGCCTGAAATGGATGCCTTTGGGTTTTTTCCACTTTTCAATTTTCTGAAATGTTACAACAAATAGATTTATAGAAAAGAAAGTCTGAACTATATCTAAACAACACAGCTAAAAAAAGAGAATCTTTAAAAATAATCCCATGGAATTTCAAGTCTTTCCAGATCTATTTGCCAGAAAGGTAGAAAAATAAATTACAAATGAAAGAATGATGAGGCACTGATGAAATTGTTCACATATACTCTTTCATAGTGGTAGCTGTTAATTTGTCTTAAAGCTCAGTGAGAGCAGGCACTAGGACAGAAGAATGGTACTAGGATGGGAATTAAGGCATTTAGGAGCATATTTGGGTTAAGTATATACCTTCTGAGACAAAGAAAGCTTTGATTACTGAGTCTGTATGAATCTCACACTGAGAGAAATCACATCCTTAATGCAAGTAGGAGAAGCCTCCACGCTGATCTAATTAATATCTGAAGAAGGCATTTTTAGCAATTAGCTGCCTTAAGGGCATTAAGGAATGTAAGATTTTATCTTTTTTACCTGGCCATATTCCTTCTGTAAGTGGCCCTTGGGTAAGAGGGATACAACTTGATTGCATTCAAATGATGATGCTTTGAAAGCAGATGTCAACTTGTTAACTTTAGTCCTGTTTTCAAATAGCAGATCTCATCGAAGGTCACACCTATGTCTCTAATTTTGTAGTGGAAAAAGAAACTTCACGTGCATTGTTAAAATGATTTCACTAGGCAACCTTAGCCATAATAAAGTTCATTCCTCAAGATACTCAGTTAAGATACTAACTCTGCTGAAGTCATAATGATTGAAATCAGGGTCTGTACATTCTTGTCCCATAACTGCCTGCCTGCATACCCATGAATAACCACACAAGCAATACAGCAATACAGGCATTATACACAGCAGAAACAGAACAGGTAGGCTGGCAGTACCATGTGATAACAGAAGAATCAGCAGAAAAAGCTGATTCAACAAGGTGTCTAAATATGTATAAAACTTAAGTGACAAGAAATTACAGGTCAATACAAGAATTTCTGACTCTTTTAATGATGAATACATAGAAAAGCCAAGATGGGCTCCAGTTCAACAAAAGGTTTCTTTAACCTGTCCTTATCCTGCAAAACCTTTACATACACACTGAACCCAAAGCATGTGCTTGAATTCCATTGTGATTACCATACTTAGCAGAAGGGGAATGGGCTGCTGAACTGGGCTCAAAGGTTTTCTATTTCGTTCTTAATAAATGTCTACCAAAAAAGGGCAGCCTAAAACCAGTAGGTTACATAAAATAGAATGTACTTGGAAATGGCACTTCAAGGAGGAGTCAGTATCTCCCAATAAAGATAAGCTTTAGTCACGCAACAGAGAACACAGCTCCTCTGCATGTGATATGGAAGTTTACAGCATACCGAGATCACTCTGAAAGCAAAAGGAATTAAAGAATTAAAGAGAAGGGCATTAGGAAACAGGAGAATCTTTCAGCCCTTCATCCTTCTCTTCATTATTTGGATGTATGTTGAGATGCTATTCATGACACTCTTATAAAAGTAAATTAGGAAGAGAACTACACTTTATGCCAGTTCCTACATCACTGGTTGTTCCTTAAGTATCCCACAACTTAGCACAAGATTTTCTTTTCCAAAACTGTCTTTAATGCAAATGTACTCTGTCTTTGCCTCCCAGCAAATTTAAGCCTCCCTTTGTCAGAGTACTCTCATACACTATTATCACACCCTTTCACACTAGTCTAGGTAATTTATTTCAGTGATTAAAAATGTGCAGCTATTAACTAGGAACAGAAATTCTTGCAAAACTATCCTTTTAATAAATAGAAAGTTAGGCATCTTATGTCCTCACTAGAATTTCAATAGACTTCAGGTTGTGGAAGGCTGTAAAAACTTAAAACATTTGAAGAAAAAAACCCACCCTAATTTCAACAGGTAAAGGATGACAGGAAATGAAAGCAAATGCAAAAAAAAAAAAAAATGGGTAGCTTGATATGCACTATCAGCTAGTTTATTTTCTCAAATAAAAAACCTAATATAACAAATTACTTTTAACCTAATTAAAATCTGACATTATTTTATTAGGCAATATCATTATTACAATAGCATACAGAAGAAAATGAAATACAATATAATTATGTAGCAAATAGTCTCTTGTATTAAGCCAGAACAGAAAGCTAATGCTTGAAATATTGAATTCAAAGATAATGGCTGGTGATGCTTGTAAATGGACACAACAGAAACAGGCTACTACATGTGATTCACTCTTCTGGGTCTCTCCTCTGAGATAATGCACATTACCTCTAACACTGCTTGGACCCTGCTAAACTCTAGTTAGTGTTGTATATGCTTGAGGAGGAGCATTTTTAATAAAACAGTATTAATTATATTGCAGAAGAACATATAGATTATAAAAATCCCTCCAATGCCGCATAAACATTTCAGCTACTAGAAATGGACTTGTAAGCAGACTCTTGTCTGCAGGAATTTCAGTGAATTTACCTTTCCCATGGCAAGAGAGGAATGTGAAGAAAGCCAAGGGGAGCGCATGAAAGCCCAGAAGAAGCACATCTAAGCAGGCTGGCACTTATGGCTGCAAAGATTCCTGATGTGCTTTGAAATCCCCAAATGGTTGTTTAAAGATTTTTCTTCATGTAAAATGAAGTAGATCCCTTCTCAGAAATACTCATCTAAGGGTAGTCAAGACAGAAGACACACTCCTACACAAGCGTTGCTCTACGATGCACACACTGCATCAACTTTTGTGGAAAGATGACATTTGTATCATTAACAACAGGAAATAAGAGGTGCCAAAGCAGGCAAGACACTGTCACACAGCACTTTATGTCTGTATGTCATGTTCCCCCAAAGACTAAATGTCCCCAAACTAATTTTTCAACACCTCCTTCCTTTGAAAAGATCCCATTTTCCTTCTAATACAACACAGCAGTTCTAGGAGAACCACCTCAAAAATCACTCCAGGGAGAAAATCACTGAAGTATGAGCTGTAAAGGTGCTGTTCCCAAGATCTACCACATTTAAAGAGTTAATTCACCAAGACCAGTCACCAAAACTCAACAGCCATCAAGTATGAGAAGGCCTCACAGCTGGCAGGAGAAGAGGAAGGGGAGGCAATGTGAAGGCACAGAGACACCCTAGAGAAAAGCATGGGGCATGAAGGCCTCTGACAGCTTGCAACACACAATATATCCTTGGACAGAGAATACCAATGCAAACTGTTACAAGCCGATTTTTATGTGAAATGTGTTGGTTCTGAGCAGATATAACACTTTACAGATGCTTTCAGCATGAAGCACTGACCACACGCAGCCAGGTACCACAGCAGCCCAATGGCCAGGTACTCGTGGCTGCTGCTGGGGCACTTCAATTAGCCCATGAAAGCCAGAGCATTACACGAATCCTTGCAGAGAGCAGGAACATCTTCAGGCCTAGATTTTGACAAGAAAAGCAGACTTGAATTCACTGCCACAGGGACAGTTTGCCTGGGCAACCACAGCCCCCTCCAGCCCCAGAGGCCCTGTGTACAAGCACCCATTCATTCCCGGAGCCAGCAGCCAGCTCTCCTGAGTGAGGCTCCAGCCACACGCCGAACCACCAGCCTGCTCCAGAGGGCAACAGAAACTGGCTCTAAGGGAGAAATCCGTGGGAGTTACAAGTGCCACACCACTGCCTGGACAAAACCATGCCCAATTCGACCCCGTCGATAAGTGGAGACAATCCTTAAATTGGTCCAGAGGCATCTAAATTGAAGGTGTTTGAGTTGGTAATAAGCAGATTTGAGCTAAGCTGGTTGATGATATTTGCAAACAAGAGTAAGTACATTCGCACCTCAGGTGTCATTTGCTTAATTCTGAGACCATGTCTAATATTCTTCTGGGTATTCTGGCAGGAAAGCAGCAGTGTATTTTTGGTCTGCCTTATCAAATGCATCACATCAGAGTAGGAAGCAAGAGACCTCCTCCTCCTGTTTGGCTCTGGTTCAACCACACTCAACTATTACATTCTAGTTTAGGCACCAAGTTGTCTGGAAGCCATTGACAGAGTGCAAGGAGAGAGGCGGAGAGATGGGAAAACACTCTGAGGACTGAGACCGGAGAGTCTGATTTCTGGGAAGAGAGTAACATCAAACCTATACAGTTTTGTTAAATGCTGATGAGCTGGGAATAAAATAGCTATCTGCTGTTAATGCTAGGGAGAGAATTATAAGGTGTGATATACAGGGTTTAATTAGGAATAATAGGAATAATATTTAAACACAGAAAATGTCAGATCTCAACAGGGAAACACTGAAATGAAAGATGTATGAGGCTGTAGACAGTCTCTCAAGAGATATGGTGAATGCCCTACAGTCTGTGGCTTTTAAAACTACCCCAATAAATATTTTGAAACATATATTGCAGGCCCAATGCTATTTTCAATGAGGTGAAATGGAGACTCCAGACGTATTTCTGGACGAGAATCTCAGTGGTATAAAACAACATGTAGTAGAGTTTTATCAGCAGAGGCTCATCTTGCATTCCTCACTTGTGGATATGGTTTTTTCCACCTATATATCTCATAGTTCAGTTTCTTAAACACAGAATGTTCAAAATGGACTATTTCAGCAGCCACATCCCACTCCCCTATTGCTCTTTCTGCCTTCACTACTACCTTTGTTTTGTCCCTTCTTTTCCAAACCATCAGTTTTCCTCTACTGACTTGTGATTTCTCAGAGTTCCCCCGTGTTAGATCATGGGGTTGTGATGTCCAGCAGCAGAGTGCTCAGTGACAGCTTACCCATTTTGCTTCTTGTCTTAGTCTTGTGAGTGTTAAACAGAGAGCAAAGGAAGGGAGCAAACCATGCAGCTGGATTTTGGGCACTGAGCTCAGATCTCCCTTGTGTTAAAGATATGCCAAAGGCTGACATGAAAAATATGGAAGAACTGGCAAACTCCCCCATCACCTGTAACTGAGATGACAATAACATCCTATACAACAGTGAAATGCATTAAAGACACTAGCTGACTGTGAGCAGTGTTAGAGTTGTTAGGAAGCTGCCCCTCCCTTAGAAAAGGGGGCTGGCTAAGCCTTTTGGCACAAGTGCCTCCTCAGGTGTTCTTCACCTGCTACTAGAAGTGCTGGTGGGCAATATTTTTGGACTAAATTAGCTGGTATTTAACTGATGCAGGAAGGCTGACAACAGGCCTGGAAAATACTTTTCAAGCATTATCTGAAAAACTACTTTTCAGCTCAAAAATTTCCATTTCCAAACCCCAGAGAGACAAAAGATCATTCTGTCTTCTCAATCCATTGCTTATTGACTCAGGTTATCAGTTATCTCAACTGATTTCAGCTCTTCTAATACCTGCATTTCACTACAGATGCCCAGAGGCAAAGGTTACTTAGGAATTAGAGGTGTGAATTCATTTCCAGAGGCACTGAAACAGATTTAATAAAATACATTGGGTAAATATTTAGCTGCAGGCTTGGTTTCAAGCAATCCTGTGAAATTGTGTTTTACAACACAAATGAATGGAAATGGGGACTTGAAAGACTCAGAGAGGCATATTTTTCCCAGTTGCTTACAATTTTTTTTTTTTATTTACTGTTTTGCCACTCAACCCTACTTGGAGCAGCTAGAGAGCACTAACACCTTTGCTGCAGAGTGTTGAAATATTTGGCAAAGGCCTTTTTGGTGGAGTCCCTTGCATACATGTCTTTATTCTGCAGTTGAGCAGAACCACTGAAAGGATTTCCAGTGGCAATCTCCAGCACCAGGAGGTTTGTTTATATCAAGTGCCAGTCATCCCTCGGGAGAGACAGAAAAGCATTATAGGGTAACACTTCTGTAGGTAGTATTTGTAGTCAGTCCTATGAGGTGGCTACACCAGCAGGGCTGCCCAGAGCAGAAACCCCAAAGTGTCCACAAGAAGCCAGGACACTGATCCTACTCTACATAGCAGAAACCCTGGAATCCTTTCAAAAATGCAGTTTCTGATAGAGTCAGTCAGCCTGCAAAGGTTTTAGCATAGCAGTCGTAGCTATAAATAACCTGGCAGCATGAATAAGGTCAAAATAATGAGGGGGAAAAGAAACAATAACAGGATCCCTTCACACTTTAGTTTCATCTAAGATCTTGTTTTTTTGATAATTATATTAAGTATGTAAGAAACATACTCAAGGTTGAGACACAAATGACTAAAATTCATCAGATCATTTCCGTGTTCTACTGAAATTGCTCTGACTGAAAGAGCATCGCTCTCTTGAGGGGAACATTAGAAAACATCAAAAAGCTTCCAAGTTTTTAAGATTATATATTTAAAAAACTGTAAAAATACATACACATAAAAATTATAACCTAATGTACTTAAAAAAGCAAAGTTGAAGAATCAGCATTTTTAAGGCCCTGGAAGTTGCTGAATCTGTCAGCAACAGTTTGTGACATCAGCTGCATTCTTGAACACAGCCAAAAACTCAGATACTAGAACAGTTTTAGGTGAGCTACTCTGAAGAGGAAGAATATTGAGTACCAAATCCAATTGAGCTTCACATCTGAATGCTTTCTGTTAACCTCTGAAATCTCAACAGAAAAGCCAGGTACAAACATTTTTTAAAAACTGGCACTGTATCCAACTTGAATATTGTATTTGCTAGGATCAAAGTGACACATCACATAATCTTAGTCCTGACTGCTCAGTCCTTGACATGGAAAAGGATTAGAAAAACAATGAATACAGTACTCTCTCAAATGTCTAAGGGAAAGATCTTCCCATTCTCCTCATGCACACCCAACAGTGGTCACATCCGCACACATTTTGCTACATCAGGATAAAGAAAGTGTTCGTTTTATATTTGTTTCCCTAGTGTTACAAACACTGACTGCAAAACAGGTTAATACCTGAATGTTTATGGGATAGAAAGCCTTTTAAAATTAAACTTTTTAAGCTTCCCACAGGCAACACCTACTCAGAATAATCTTTTCTTCTCTACTTCTACACATGAAAAAGATTTCTATATACATTTTTGGTCCTTCCAGACAAAATACAGCATCTGGGCCATCTCTGACCTGGTACAAAGGTATTTTACTTGTTCCTGAAGCCAAGTAGCATCAAATGCAAACTTCAGTATATGCACCAATTTATGCTGATATTTATGGGGGAAAAGTACAGATTTGGAAAGAAAGGGATCTTAAGGTATACTTTTCAGCCTTTTTAGAGAGTGACTTTAAAAAAGAAAAATTACTTTTTTTCCTTGCCTTTTTTTTTTCCTCTGTAAACAATCCTCTTATATTCCAGGTAGGTAATTGTATGGAAAAGTAAATGTTAGTTTTTTAAAAAAAAGGGTTTAGGTTTCTTCAGAAGCTGAGACAAAGCTGCTTAAATGACGGAAGAGCAGGCACTTAGATTTGAATTTGATGGCTCCTAGCTAGAGTTACCATGAGTCCTGGAGCAAAATGTTGTGGTGAATTTCCCTTGTCTGGAACAAACACTGTGAATTTTATTTTGAAAACACGTCATCCTGGTACAACCCCTGCTTCTCCCTTTGAAGATGTCCACTATAAAATGCTATAGTACTTGTTCTATTCCTTGCAGGCCCCCAGGTAATGTCCCTCAGCATCAACACCTGGTACAAGGCAGACATAACACTACTCCTCTAATTTCTGCCACAGAGACAAAGGGCAAAATTAACATCTCTCCATAGAAACAAACACTTCTAAAAGTCAGAAGCCATTTACTCTGAGTATTGCTATTGCTTAGCTTGCTGTAGACTTACTCCCTTGAGCTGATCTCTAACACAAGCTGCTACAACAATATCCTTTCACAAATGCAGCCTGTGCAACATTCTATGGAAAACGTCTTGTGAGGAACTTAAATGCCCTGTAAATACGTCTAAAATTTCTCCCCTTAACAGTGGGCACTGAAGCCTGTTAAAAGCCACCTGGAGTTTTTTTTGCTGTAGCCCTGTCAAGTGAAATACTCTCTTGTTTGTGGACAAAAGGCACTGGCTGATGTCTGCAGCCATGCTTGGCCTGCACTAACTGATGCTTCTCCACTGCTGGCATGCCAGCTTTCCTTCAGGTCGTGAACTTTGGATTGGCTCTTCTCCAGCATGGTACATTTAGAGCATAAAAAAGGGAATAGAAAGGGTGCACATGTCTGCAAGAGAAAAAAAATCTTCTCTTGAAATACAGAGTTTAATCTCAGTTCCACTTAAATCAATGAAAAGGCTTGCAATTACTTCAATGACAATGAAGTGAATTTTGCCAGGATTTTACCTATGTTTAATTTTAGCCATAACATCTTGTGTTTTCAAAAGTAACCTATGATTTAGGATACCTCTATTTCTGGATATAGTGTAAGATGTCCATTAGATGTCAACTTTCACAAAAGAAGAGTTCTCATTCTGTCCCAAAAGATCAAGCTGGGCAATGAAAGTAAACATCATCCTTTGAAAACAGTCTTGTCTGTATGTTTGTTTATTTTTTAGTGTTGCAGTGTTAAAATTAGAATGCTGCAAGGTTAAATTGTAATGTGATCAGATTCAAAATCAAGGGGGAGACAAGACAAAAGAACAGCAACATCAAAATAACAACCGGTAAGAGTTGAATGACGGCAAGGTGGGGATCAACAATCACTTCTGCTCTTTAGTCACTGTGAGGTTCTCAATAAAAAAAGTGGCATTTGTCACAAACCACAGGATCTGGTTCATCCCAGAGTAGCAGATGTGAAACAGTCACTAACAGAGACTGTACAGACCATTTAATCAGCTCATTTTTCCACATCTTTATCCACTTTAATAACTTTAAAATGTTATTTAAAATAATATGCTGTTTTAACAAAGATAGGGAAGTAATCTAATGACCTTGAGGCAATAATTTCAGTCATTGAATGAAAGTAATCTATCCCTTAGCTGTCCAGAACTGACATGAAAAGCATAACCAGCAAAAAGTGAATACAGAAAAAAGAGGAGGAAAAGACATAGAGTTTGCATGGGACACTTCCAGAAGAGAAAGGTTTAAAATATTCTCTATCCTTATGCAATAAATCAAAGAAGGGAGGGGAAAGTTATTTTAAAATGTGGGCATAACAACTAAAACTCTTCTTCTTGGCCTGC
>VZTT01044156.1:45975-129449 GCA_013400855.1 Buphagus erythrorhynchus | reverse complement strand
TCTATGTCTTTTCCTCCTCTTTTTTCTGTAATCTAATGACCTTGAGGCAATAATTTCAGTCATTGAATGAAAGTAATCTATCCCTTAGCTGTCCAGAACTGACATGAAAAGCATAACCAGCAAAAAGTGAATACAGAAAAAAGAGGAGGAAAAGACATAGAGTTTGCATGGGACACTTCCAGAAGAGAAAGGTTTAAAATATTCTCTATCCTTATGCAATAAATCAAAGAAGGGAGGGGAAAGTTATTTTAAAATGTGGGCATAACAACTAAAACTCTTCTTCTTGGCCTGCAGGTGTTTCTAGGGACCAGTCATGGTCTGTTCTGCCTCCAGCACCTTAGTGGGACCTTTCTGTTTGCATCTGACCAGATGTAGTGGATGGGAAAATGGATTAGCATTTTCCCAGGCAGATGTACTTAAAGCCCTGGTATTGTTTCTCCAAAAGATCAGTTTCAGAAACCAGAATGGGGCTTCAGATTTTTACTATCCCCTTCCAATTGGTACAATTGAACAATATATATACCCTGGCTTGACAGTTAATTCAAGATCAGAAACATCATTATGAAGATGTATTCTCTCATGTGGTAGCACTCAATTTAAAATACACCATGTAGAGTAGTTTAATTCTGTTAGAAATTACAATTTATGCTTTAAAGTTTAGGTTTATGGACAAGGGGAGGGCATTTCAGCTAAACAAAAAATGTAATACTTTTTTTACAAACTGGTGAGATAATTGCAATGTTGTCCTTATGTTATTTATTATTTTATTTTTATTATCCTGGTTTTGGTCAGAATTCAAAATATAGCAATGTGAACTTAGTAAAAGGGAGCAAAACCACTTTCTGCCCCTTGTCTCACTATTTTCAGATCTATATATGTTCTCTACGTTGCAAAGTCAAACCCTAAACCAAAGAAAATTTTCTGAACTAATTGCACTGGTGGACTGCTGAAAAAACTTTTTATCTCCTAGGCTTTAGAAGGACAAATGGGAACAGAATGGCCTGGCTACATTCTGAATTCACTTTCTGTAAGGATTTCTTTGAACTTCACCCAAAACTTAAGGGCCTGGGATGTTTTGCTATTCAAAATATATTTCTGAACTGCAAGAACTATTTCTGCACCTACCTGATACATTCTCTGCCTTACAAAAAACAGACTCCTACAATTTCAGTAGTTTAAAATCACCTCTCTCTCTCTCCATGCAGCTCAGTTAAATGTGCTGAGGTGAATCCCTTGTTTAACAGAGAGAAAGCAGAGAGCAGGCTGGAAAAAAAGCCCTGCAAAGAAAATGCTTCACTGTTAGCCATACACAGTCCGCATGTGTGGAGTTACAATCTCTCCTGCAAGGAAGATCCCCCAGGCCTGAAACCTCCCAGAACCACTTAAAGCCTAAGCTGGTGATACTCCAGCTCATGAGAATCTGCCTCACTGCTCGTCCCAGCTGGGTGTGCTGGATGGTTTGATGGCACAAGGTTTCCTGTTGCAGCCAGCTCTGTTTGCTTTAAAACGATTAGAAGGTCCCTTGTGCCAGAATAATTACACTTATGCTCTTAAAACCCAAAACCTCACCCAAAATGAATAATTATTTAATTCTGCTTTTAGTCTTCTAGGTTATTTATGTGATTTACAGACTTTTCTATTACCAACCTGAAGGAAAAAAAACCCTACTAATAGCTAGCTTAAAATGTACTCTCCTTCTTTAGATTCTAATCATGGTTCAGGATTAGTCCATTTTCCTGCATTTAATACATCACTGTAATAAATTCACTCTGTAAAGGAGACTCAGCACTGAAGTGCAGCAACAACACAAAAAGAAAGCATGACAGGAACTGGTTTCATAACCTTACCCATGGTCCAGCTGTAAGGTGAGGTTTCCTCTTTCACAAGCAGGCAGTGCCCTGTCTCTGTGCTCACAATTCCCCATCATTCCCTTCTGTCATGCACCCACAAATTCTCCTTTCCAAAGATCACTGTAAAGTGTTCCAGGTGGAGAGACCACCATTGCTCCCCTGTGACACATTATCTTGGCGGTTAGGGAAGGGATTTCCAAGTCTACAGTACAAAAGCACTTAAGAGTACTTCAGAAATAAGATGGGAGACAAGGGAGTGACAATGCAGACAAGGGAAGGCAGTGGGGATACCAGAGAAGGGAAATACAGGGAATGTGCAGCCTGGAAGCTAAAGGGTTCCTATCAGAGCCCTTCAAATTAAAATATTATAAATATTTTCAAAGCCCACAGTGAAGACAGTGAATTGTACCTTTGCATACAGAGTTTTCAGAGGTCAACAGTTACATTTCTAACAGGGAACAAACACAGCAGGCTTATGGAATAAAACAAGAACAACAGGTATTTTTGGTCAGCCTACTGATGAACAACACATCAGTTTGAAGCAGTGCACCAGAGAAGCTTTTGGGCACCTGCTGGATGGCTGCTGACATGGGAGCTGTGTGTGCACTGCTCAGGAAACAATGAATGGCTGGCAGGAAATGATCATAATCAAACAGTAACTCTTTTGCTTAGAGGCCAAAGGACTAGGCTTTGTTTCTCCAGCCACAGGAAGCAGCACATTTAAGATGCTCATGACTGATGCAGTTAGTTACAAGGTAGGATAATATTCTTTGGAGATCACTATGGCCACGCTTCCAGTGAAACAGGAGGCATATCCTCACCTTTGTATCCACATCACTGCCCAACACTACCAGCTGTCTTCCATCCTGCAGTGCTGCTAAGATCTATAAACTCACAAAATCATGTATTGAGATGAAAGCCCCTTTCCCACATGTCACAAACTGGTGGCTTTGGTATAATACTGTCCCAGTACATCCACCTGTATAACTGGGACAGATGCTATAACCAGAAAATTACCTACTGAAATGTGAAGAGAAGTTTGAATGCCATGAAGCCAAGGAGGTCTAACTGGATACTTGTTAAAGATTAAAAATTACCATAGTTTCAAGACCTCAGTGCTTAAGTGTATTCCCTAAAGCCTGGTGATGGAAATCCTCTCAGGAAACTAATACAGGGGATGAAGTAGAATTTAAAATAGTCTGTCTATTAGATACTGGGGAAAAAAAAATCCATCTGTGTTGCTATTTAGGGCCATAACATTTCTTTGAGGAATCACACAATACCATTTTTATTAAGCTTAGATATTTTCAAACATAACTTCTTTAAAATAATCCAATTAAAGCACTTTTCCATGTTTAAACATATTCCAAATAACATGTGTTACTTCTTATTTTGGAAATTATTGCACTACTTGCTCTGTCTAAAAACCACATTTGTATTCATACAGATGAATTCTGATCAGTTAAATTCTGGTGTTAATATTACTGTTGAATTTTCCCCCAGATTAGGAATACAGTTTGACTGTGCTAATAAATTAGGCACCCTTGGAAGGCCAACTAACTGAAATACGGTTCCTTCCAGGAAATCCAGAAAGGATCACATTTTGCCTTTTCTGCAGTTCCTGACCCCTCTCCAATTAGAGAAAAGAAAAAGCAGACAGATTTCTCTAACAACTCTTCCTCATGAGGACCTTGATGATCATTCTCAAATGGTCCACAAAGAAGACAAGGGAATCATGATTGTCTTCTGTCAGGCAGAAGATCTTACCAGTGCTTCCTGCCCCAAGCATTTGTACAATTTGTAAGCTCTTTTTCTTGACACCTTTGAGGACTTCATTGTGCTATAAATCCTAAAGAACTGTAAAAAAAACTAGTGATTGATAAGAAATCATAAAATAATTGGTGTTTAGCTACAGAAAAACATTCCTTTATTTTGGAAACACGCTCTTACAGACTACTGCTTTTAAGGGTTATTAGTGGGTATGTACCTTTTGAATACAAGTAAATTTAGTTTTGTGTCTGTGGAAATAGATGCACAACTTTTTTTATCTTGGTTCTGTAAATATTCAGTTAAGCTAATAAACATTTAAACTGAAACAAATTAACTATGCCAGTGCAATATTTCCGTTTCAATTAACCTTTTAATTTAAATGTTCATCTGCCTACTTTCAATGTAATTTAAGGCTGGTAAAAATCCAAGAAATCTTCAATATAAGTGAAAGACAGCCTGACTAGAATGATAATAAATCCTTAGGTGAGATGTCAGCAGTGATTTTCCGAGCAAATTGACAATAAAGAAGGGTGATGCATTTATGAAGCCTAGGGGTTACAAAAATGAAAAAAAACCCATCCCTTTTTTTTTTTTTTTTGCTTTGCTCTGCTAACTTCAGCAGAATTAACAGTCAAGATGTTCCTAGTTTTCCAGTATTAGCATTCCTTAGTGCACCCTCAGCTTCAGTGCTGTTATCAAAGAGTGCTTGAAAGTCTGTTCTGCCTCTTTCCATTCTAAGAAGCACTCCACACAAAAATACCCCTAACTAGAGACAGCTAACAGGCTTTTAGTCCTCACCTCGTGACATAAATGTGTGAGAAGGAACATTCCTAATTACAGTTAGTAGGTGGGTGGGTGGCACAGTGCCTCTCAGCCCTGTGCAAATCCAGCTGCTTTCCGTCCAGTGCTCAGCTGCAGCTCTCAGTGAGGCTGGGGTGGTTGGCTTCAGAAGCAACCAGAGCTGCTTCAGCATCTCATAATAACAGCACACAATCTGACACCATTAACAGACTACCTGCCCAGCAAAAGGAAGGGGAGACTTGCAGTTAGCACTTGTTTTACTCTCCTTCACCCAATCTGACAGCACTTCTTAGGTCACTTATCTTTAATAAAAGAGCACATGACATTTCATCTTTTCATTAGTCATTTTTCTTTCTGGAAATCATGAAAAACAAAGTAATTCAACCCAATAACCTGTGTCTAATGACAGACATTACTTTAGGTGTGTCTGTGTGCACATTCGTGCATATTCACACACATAAAAGCAAATATATGATGCTTGGGCTACATGGGACAGGCAGGCAGGAAGGTGTCTTGCCATAGATTAATTGATTAGTATAGCATGAAGTTGATGGAGGAGGTGGTAGAATCGCAGAGAAGAGATTTTCCTTAGCTCAGCATCTGGATAGAAGCTTTAGTCTTTGATGTTCACAGCCACAGACTATCCCAGCACAGGTTTATTGGGTGACAAATCTGTTGGAAGAAGCTGGGCTCCCTTTCAGCTGGAAGACCTAACTTCTCTAAGAGCCACCAGAGGTCCTGAACTTCTGGTTAAAGGGGCTGATTTTCTTTTTAATAGGAAGTTAATTTGCTACTGAAAATAATCATTTGAACATATTCCCAAATGCATCTCTAAGTTTAGGGTCTCTGCACTATATGCTCACCTTAAAAAGCTTTTCTTTTCGCTGTACCTCTACCACTCCAACAGGATAAGAGGATTTTCTTAGGATGTCACAGCATTTGGCATTTTTTCCTTAGGAGAACCTTTGACTGGAAATAGGAGGCTGAACAGACTCCTTTGCTCTGCAAAAGAACAAAGAAGTTCTCCGTGGTTCACAGCTGCAGAAAACAACATGCAGCAAGCCTGAAAGCAGGGGAGCTCCAGCATCTCATGACTGTTCTGTAACATAGACTCGTGATCTGTGAGCACTTGGCACATGGCAATATTGAAAGCAAGCTCTTCAGAGGAAAAATTACAGGAAGTCTGGCCACAGACAAATGTGGCCAACTGGTAGCTCTACATCTGTCCTTCAGGCATTAATATACAAGCCTCCTTTCCGTGCTCAGTAGCTACAGCATTCCTGGACCAGAGCCTCATTTTCCACGAGTTGTTGAATGCATTTGACCTGTTTCAGCACACACTTAAAGCTGAAATGGGTGTTGAAGCCAGCCCTACAGATATCCGAGATGAACATCCTGATGCCACAAGCTCTTGTGCTCTATGAAGAACTGAATCAACTTCTCCCAGAATGATTTCATAGCAAGCTTTTTTCCAGAGAGAACAGTTTTCTTTAATTTTCCATGTTGAATACTTTAAGTGGCTGGACCTTTTGGAAATAACTGTTCCTGAGAGCACAGTTCCTGCATGTGAAGAAGACACTCTGGACTGCTGCCAATGCCCACTTGGCCCTGAAGATGTTTGCCCTCCCTCTGGAAATGCTTTTGTTCATTTTGATTGAGCCAGATGAACATTTGGATATGGAGCCCAAGCTCCTAGAGTTAGCATCTGCTACAGTAATTATCCATGTACATATTTATCCCTTGAAAAATATCTCAGCCATCTGATGGCTGAGTGAGGGACTGGCCTGCTCCTACTGGTGCACATATTCCTATATCAATTAGTCACTGCAAGTTGTTCCATACTGGAATTTTGCCTACGTTACTATTTGTATACAAGGCATATACACATCATAGCATGTAGCCTTACGATTTTGTGTCTGTTTTGATTCCTACTAATCAAGAGTCCAGATTTCTTTCTTCTCAGAGGCTGACACACTGTCATGTCAGTTCAATGGATTCATTTTTTTTCTTAGCAGTCAAGTCAGTTAGGTATTTCTGCTGGTTTCCACAAATCCAAATGTAGTAAAAAGATTATCATATCAATAAATTGTATGATTTAATCTGTAGGAGTGGGCAGGTGAGATCTCCCTTGCAAATCTGTTGTCATTATTAATGAGTTACAGTTTTAATGCTGAATAAAATCTGAATTGCAAAACTGTGCAGTAAATTTATTCTCATAGCACAGTAGTGCATTGTAGCAGTCTTCCATGACTTTCTCAGCTGGTTCACATACAAGAGGCTAAACTTGCAAACCATAAGACTAAAGAACTAGTCATATACTAATATATATTAGTATAAAGAAAATAAACCAAAGAATTATTGTTTTTTTTATTGCACCTGTCAGAGGTTTCAGCTATCAGCGAGTATTAATCGTTTTGAAGGTTTTAGAGAAGATTCAGTGGGTTAATGAGACAGTAGAAAGTAAGAGGAACAAAAGTCCAAGGGGGAAGGTTCATATGTACTCACATATCCTACAAATGAATAAAATGTGGTATTTGAAAACACATTATTCTTCACCAAATCATGACCAGGTTTATAATCTTTAAGAATATTTTTATAGTGTAATATGGTCCTAGAAAAAAGACCCCATGCAATGGAATGCCATTTGGTGAAGGAAACTATTACTGACAGTTCTCATATTCCTTCTGTTCACAAGGCTTCACTGAGAATGTGATTTTCCATACCCATATTTCCATAATTTCTTACCTTTCTGCTAGTCTAGCAAAGATGATTAGCTGGACATTTTTCAATGTTGTTTTGCTGGCTTTGCTTAATAATGAAGGTTTAAACTAAGACTCTCACTTCCTCTTCTCCCTTCCATGTGATAAAGTATCACATCTGTGATTCCAAACACGAATAGAGCAGGGTAGTATTCAGTAAGAAAGTACTCTGTTGCCTTTTGTTTAGATTCCTTAATTTTTTAATTCCCTGGACAAACTCACTCCTAGTGCATCTCTGTGACAGTCAGTTAGATAATGGGTTAGTGGTACTATGGATCACTTACATCCCTGGTGCCTTATACTTTGAGCCACAATGGATGGGCTGTATTAGTGAAAGAGCTCTTGGGTGTTTGAATTAGGTTCCTCATTCACCCAATCAAACAAGGTCCCTAAATCTAAACAGATTAAGCTCCTTTGCTTAAATAATTTGATCTGGACTCCCTTGCTCTGCTCAAAGTGGTGGAATCAGAGCTAAATCACTGTCCTACTTCACTTGAGTTTTCCTTTGTACAGCTAATCTTCTCCTTCAAAGACTTCCACCCTTTCTGAATCCTCATTTTCAAGAATCCCTACTCAACTTCTTGCAAACCTGTCTCATTATGGGATCAGGGATCATTAATGGGCTGCATGTTTATATGGTTTTTTATTTCACAAATTCTCTCCTGTGAGCTGACAGGCAGAGTGGCTGCTTCCTTCTTCAGCAGTGTTGAAGTCACCCTACTACAGCCTTGCTCAAACCTGAGCTGTGACTGCACAGTCCCCAAAGCACCACACAAAGCATACTTGCTCAGTGCTGTGAAAAAGCTGCCAACCACAGACTTGGCTCACTGTCCTGGTTTAGGGTAAATCTGCAAGGAAATTTGGGTCTCTGATAACAAACTCTGCGCCTCTTCTCTGTTCCTTCACTATTGGAACCAGTCTTGAAGTTGTAGAACTTAATATCCACCACAAACAGAACAGACAACTGGGGATGCAAGCATCATAAAGTCATCCCAGGACACTCTTACTTATTATATTACTCTTAGTTAGAGTTATACTCTTAACTCAGACTGTCCCTTCTTGCCACTGAAAGGGGTGAGTGAGGGGAAGGCTTGGCCTTCACACCATCCCTCAGTTTCCACAGGAATGCTTCCAGTCTGCCAACAATGGCCACGAGCCCNATGCTTCCAGTCTGCCAACAATGGCACCGAGCCCTTTGAACACTGGACCAACAGGGGTATAAATGTATGTGGAGAAACAGAAAGGTTCGTTGAAATCTTTTACTTAGGGCAGTGGAGAAATAGCCTTGATAAGTTATGTTGCCCAATTTAAAGCAGTGGTAAGTCCTAAGAAAGAAACATGTTCTGAGTTGGAGATAATAGAAAGCATTCAAAATGTTGGAAACCCCTCATGGGAAGAAGTAAAAGTACTAAACCATCTAACTTGAATTTCAGGAAGGCTCTCCATCTTCTCCACTACCATTTTGGTCCCTCACTTTTTCCCCCTTCTACAGTGCTGTTGTCTTCCTCCACCTAATGGATGCCACTTGAAAGCCTGTCACAATTTAACCTAGTGATGGGTAAAAGCAAAAAAAAAAAGGTGCATATGGAACACGGACGAGTAAATAGTTTTTTGAGTTTGACATGGGTCTGAATAAACATTTAAGTTCCAGGCTGACATTAACTATTTCTCTTTACCTCTGTCGATGAATGGTTAACAGGGTAAAAACCACAATAACCTGTGGCACTGTTTCCACTTTTATGTCTTTACAGGTGCACTGAAGTTTATTTAACTGCATTAACAACACTGATAGACTTAAGGAGGCAGCATAAAACCTGAAGGAGTAAATGACATGAAAATGCATTTCCAAGTAGACTCAGGCAACCTGATGAAGCAGATTGGGAAGGAGAGAGGAAGAAATGTTAATAAATGCCGAAGACAGCAGATCATTAAAAAGTACTGATAATAAAAACCACGAATTAGATAATGCCCTGAATTCTGACTGACAACAGAGATGTTCTGAACCACTGTGCAGATAGTAAGAAAATCAAAACTTGTTCAACATCTTCAAGTGAAGCTGAAAGAACAAAAAATCCCTACATGCACTTTTTGCATTGATTTGAGGACAATCACCTCCTAATCTGTAAGACTGGTCTCTCTGCAGTAGAAGAGTCTCTCTAACAGTTCCAACTGTTGTCAATGTTTTCACATTGTCACATTAACAAAGCAACTTTAAAAAAAACACTTGGAAAAGCTAAGAGAAAACTCTCTGGGAAGTTGAGCTGCCACACAGAGGAGGGTTAAGATCTCAGGTTAATCAATGCAGCTGTACCTTACCTGGTTCTGCAGTTTAACACCTCCACACGCCTCTACCTTCCTCTGCACACAAGTACTGGGATCTGGAGCATTTGACCTTCCCCAGCTCTCCAGCAGAAACTCCAGTGCAACCTTTACCTTCAGCAAGGAGCTGTGTTCCTTTTCCCCCTCGTGTTCTGTGCAGAGCAATCTAATACACCTCATCATGTGGTGTGTTGCTATAGCAGCAATGAATCCAGCTGCTGCAACACAAAAGACTGACAAAAAGTTGGGTTTTTTTCCTGTCCACCCACCCGGTAAAAGTCAGGGTTGTTTTCTTGTGCAGCAAATCTAGCCCAGATAGACTCATGTCACCTGTGAGAGCTAAGTAATGGCAAAGTCTAAAAGGAGAGACACAATTAAACTGTAGGTTTTGCTTTGGGGGACAACTTGGGGTTTATTTTTAAGAAAACAAATGAGTCAGTAGTATGAAATCAACACCCCTTAAGCAGATAATCATTATTTTTCTGCTCCTGACATTCACTGGTTTCAAAATTTAGGTCCTTATCTCCATAGGAATTGCAATCACAAAATCATGCTCAGCAGTCAGAAATTCACTGGTAATACAGGTACAGATGCAGAGACAGTACAAGTGACAAACATCAGATTTACACCTTCAGAAATAAAACAACCATGCACTTTCACCGTTGTGGTCTGGAAGAAAAAAACTTACACAAATTTTTTTGCTTGTGAAACAGAAATTATCTGGAAAATGCTAAATAATCATTATCAATATTGCCCTACTAGATTAAGCATGAGGACTAAACATAGCAGAGCCTTTTGAGTTAAACATTGAAGTTTTACAGCTTTAAAGGTATTCTTGCACTACTGAGACATCTTAGTAACACCATTCAAAGTTTGCCTTGGGAAGTGTACTAGAATACATGAATTACCAGGCTAAGGTCCCAGTCTTGTAACTCAATCTTGGAGAACAAATTCTTCCTGCAAAGCAGGGCCATATTCCTCCAGCAGTTTCAGCAGAGAAAAGAACGGAACATGTAATGTAGCCAAGCCTTTCCCCTGCAGAAAGCTTCTGCAAGAACAGGAACTGAAGTGGCAGCAACCTGATACCTGCCACTTGAACCAGGCCTTGCTTTTCTGAAGTGGTCCTAAAATGAGGTTTTCCCAGGAACCTGCCTTCCCCAAAATGTGCTAGGCATTTCTCATTTCAGGATTAAAATCCTGTTCAAGGTGTGAAAGATACTACTGCTCCAGAATGTAGTCCAGCAACTACATCATCAAAAAGTCAACTTTTCTATTTAGTTTTTAATTTGTCTGAATGTAACGAAAGATGTAGAAAAAACAGCTACTGCTATCATGGACCTCAATCCACTCCATTAGAGAGTCCAAAATAAAAATAAAATCCTAATTACTAATTCATTCTCTTTTACTGCTTTATAAGTAGTCAAACTCTATCCAAGTTATTTAATAATATTTTTACCCTATTTTCATACAGGACTTGCCAAAGCTGTTTGTGGAATCTGCATCTTGCTGTATCTGTCAGCAAAAGCTGGCTTTGGAGTTCACAGATCTCCAGTTTTGAAGATGCTCAAAGTAGTAGCTGTTCTAAGAGACCTCTGAAGATGGAAAACAGCAATGCAGGCTCCTGGAAGAGTCACCTTACTTTGCCTTGAAATAGGTATTTACCTATTGATTCACATTTAAAATTCTGTCTGTCGCTCTGGATACAGGGTCAAAACACACAAGAGATTCTCCTCACAATAATTCCTACAGTTACTCAATGCCATCCTCTTTTTAATACACAGTGAATTTTCTTCCCCTGATGCTGACGATCAGAACAGATAGGCCATAAAGCACATCTTGAAGTTGTATAATGTGTTTGAGTTTCAATTGCTATACAGTTGTTTGTAACTCTGTGTCAAGTATTTTACCCACAAACAATTGCAAAAAAGCCCCAAAAGCTGAAAGGCAAGCAAACCGTCCATGCACATCTGTTAATATTACAGTCTGTCTTGAGTACTGTTAGTGGCTTCACTCAGATTCTGTATAGAGTAAAAAAAAGTAAAAAAAAAACCAACCTACTGAAGGAGTCTTAATAGACTATTAAACAACATCACCTGTTAGAAAAGAAATGAATACAGGCTTTTGAAGAGCAATATCCCTCACTTTGAACAACAAATGATCCAGGTCAGGCAGCTGCAGGCTGGAGTCCCAGCAGAAGTCCGCCCCACTCCATGACCAGAGGGCTTTCCCACTCAACAGGACTTGCAGTCATACAGCACCTGCTCACTGTTTATAGAAGGGCTGACAACACAGAGATTAACAGAGCCATAATTTCAATAATTCATGTCTGCTCTGATGTTCCCAAGGCCAAAAGCAGCCTCCTGTGTTGCTCATGATTTCACGCTTTCACAGTCTTTATCTTTCCTGCTCTGTTCGCCCCAAACCCAGTTCTCCTTCATCCCATGGTTTTGTAAAAAACTTCAGGGGACCTGCAGGAAAATCCAGACAGTTTTAGAAATTGTGCCTGTCAGTAATGGAAGACAAGTCCTGAACTCTTCAGGTATTTTTTAAACACAGGTAGGCACTTGGACTGTGCTAAGAAAGGTGGAAACCAGCTTCCAGACAGCAGTTACTTTTGTACAGAAAGGGCTGGGCACGGCTTGAAGCATCATCGCGTGCTCGCTGTGCTGGAACAACCAGTTAATAACTACCTGGGAAATGCAACAGGAGAAGGAGCCAATGTCAAATGTACTCAGAGGAAGGTTACTCTGCCCTTCTTTAAGCACTTGTTGGCCAGGGGCTGCCCGACACAAACAGCATCAAGCACATGTGCACTTCTAAGTTGAATGGCTATTTTCCCATCAAAGTATTTTCTCATAAGAAATGCTACTGAACCTTTTGGAGGGCTCTGTTCCTACTGCCATAGGATAACTGATCCTTTCCCAAAATACTCGAGCCATACAAAATAAAGGTAAAGCCTGGCTCCTGTGAGTGCAGACTCCTTCTGGATGAACTCAGCCTGCAGCAGCTGCCAAGACTTGACTTTCCCTTTAAAAGGCAGTGTGAGCACAAGGGATGGAGTAACGGCACTGCTCCAGCACTTCCAAAGCCAAGCATCAAATGGCACAGGGAATCACACCTCGCTGCTCCATTTGCCTGACAGACAGCATGACTTCCTTCACAGCATCCCTGTCCAGGCACCATGCAGCTGCTTGGGTCAACAGGCAGAAAAGGCCTCCCTAGTGCTGCCCAAAGGGCTGAAGGCTGGGCTGTACACCCAGAAGATGGCAAGATACTGAAAGCAAACAACCTGTGGTTGGGTCTGTTGGCTGCCAGATTTCTGAGCCAGAGACGATCAGAGTTTTAGGCTTCCTTTATACAGAGACCAGTGCCCAGTCTTTTTTCCTCATTTAATTGCTTTCACAAGGAGCCAGGACCATTAAGTCCCATCGATCCAAGATGCATCCTGGCTGAGCCAGCCTCTGTGTCTCAGCAGAGCTGCTGGGCACAGCACAAGGGCACCCGGTTGGCTCCTGAGGGGTGTCAACAAGATGCTGTGGCAGCTCTGGCTCACAGCCTGCCATGCCGGACTCAGGCAAATCCTGCAGTCACTTGACATCACCACCAGGTGCTCCTCAGGGAACTGGGTTCTGCAAACTCCAACAGTATGGATCCAGCATGGCTCTGCACAACCTCAAAGCCCCATGCAAGCCACTGCATGGGAGGGCAGAGCCAGCCAGAGGGCAGGGCAGTGGCTGCACCAGTGCTAACAAGCCTGTCTGGGCTCAAGCTGACCCGAATGCCCTTCTCAAATTAAAATGCCTCAGGCCACAGTGGTGGAAATACAACGCAGAATCCCCTCTGTGGCTGAGCCACTTCACAACACTGCAACTATTTTGTTCCAGTTCCAGCACTGCTGGGAAGGCAGAGAGAAGAGACAGGAGAGAGCAGCCCTGGATTGGCACGGGAGAGACCCTGCATTGAAGGCAGGCAGAGCTTGTGTTATGAAACTGCACCCTTATCTCTTAACAGCTGAAAAAAGGTTGTGACAACTAAAGTCTTTACAGCTCCTCCTTCCCCCTATTCCCTCCTCCCTGAGGATCCCACTATCTGGTAACTGGCAGTGCATGCCACTGGCAGCCAAACAAACACTCAAGCCCTATGGTGCAAGAACCCACAGTGTCCCAAAGTATTATTTTGATTATTTGATGAGTGCATTTCTCACACAGTGTGTGCCTCTGGTTGAGATTAAACTCTGAATGCAAAATAAAGCACTTTAAGCAAAATAGGTCAGTATGAACAAAAATTTTTTGAAGCCTGGGCTCAGCCTCGCTTTTTGCGTACCAGGGATGGATCCCTGGGGTGGCTGGGAAGACAGGTGTGCCACCCAAGTACGCTGTCACACCAAGCCAAACGAGGAACCCTACCTTGGCAGAGAGCAAGTGCAGTGACCCTGCCTGCACACAACTCCATGGATGTCTGCAAGCAGCCTGTCAGCTTCTCAGCTGGCTCCTACAGGATTGCTGAACAACTGAGAAAATCCAGACACATAGGCAAGGGAAGAGAAAAAGGGGGAAAGCAAGCAAGCAAGGAAGGAAGATATACATAATTTTCAGCCTATTTCGCATCATTCCTACCTCTTCCCAAGAGTGCCTGTGAACAGCCTAGGAACTGGAGGGTTTGACCTGTGTTCCCCATGCTGCTACAAGCAGCACATTCTTTCCAACACAGAACTGGTCTGTGCAATCCCCTTGTTAACTACTGGTGGGCCACTCAGAATTTTTGTTCATTATTCTGAACTCTTTCTGTATTTCTCCTTCCTGAGGAGAACTCACTGGCCATCACAAAACATTGTCAAATAGTTGCCATCTGTGTCTACACTTTGTCAAGTCAGGCTTTCCAATTTTTCTCTCTCTTTTAGGTGCTTGACGTGTTCCTTGTCTTGTTCTGCTGCCCTTCCAGAGAACGGTCACTATGGCAGTGAATACAAAGCCAGGGATGCAGTATGAAGCAGCACTGTAACACTGGGGGGAACAAATGTTTGAAGACTGGACTACAACTCCACAGCAGAGTGACAGCTCAAGCACTTCCAAAGCAACAGAGCAAACATGCAAACACAAGGGGCCAGGGAGCAGTTTGATAAAACAGCCCTCTTCTAATGGTTCTCAAAAGGATATGTTTAAAAAAAACATCCACAAATAAACTGGCAATTAGGTTCCCTGCCACCACGGTCGCTTCTACACTCCTGCAGAGATGGTTTTATATGAAGCACATTTCTTCACTAATATTTTAACATATTTCTCCAAAGGCAATAGCTCAAGCTGCTTCAAAAACCACTGGGGCTAAATCAGCCCAGACACTCGCCCAAAAGCAATGGGGCTGCTGCCCAGACCTCCTGCTCTCTTGTCCCCCACCACTGCCCAGCCATCAGCACCTCAGGCCCACCCCTAAGCAGCTTAGGTGTGAAGAGTGTGCTGGGGTCACACATGCTGTAATTGACATGCAGTCATGGCCCAACACAGACTCCCTTTTTTTTACACTGGGCAGACAATTTTAAAGCAGTGCAAGGTCTCTTTCAGCAGTTCAATGATAAATCACCTTTAAGACATAAACAGACGTAAGCAATGGACGAGGTGAAGGCAGCAGACAGTCTGAATTTGCATATATTCTATTTTAAGCATCTAACATGAATGACCTGAATTGCCCATGCAGAGACACCTGCCTCTCTGCGATGAAGTTACTGGGAATTGCTGCTCCTAACACTGTTGTCTGAAATGCATCCAAGTTGGATGCTTAAAGCAGATGGTATCAGTACATCTCCTAAGGTTCTGCTCTAAGTAGACAAACCCTAACCTTTTTTAAAATGAACAAAATGAATTGTGGGTGTAGGAGTGCAGACTAAAACCCAGGTGATCCAGGGGCTGTAGGGACCTTTTGCAGAATCCCCTTATGTCAAAGTGGTTATAGCTGCTGAGAGAATAGTGATGAGGGCTTCTGCCTGAAGCTCTAGGTCACTTCATCCATAGATTTGCCTTTACCTCACCTAACCAGCACAAACTGAAGGTCAACTCAGTACAGAAAAACAAACCTTGTGGGCAAAATGGAGGCCAGCCAAAGAGGCGGGTGGAAGTCAGGAAGTGCCACCTCTCCCTCTGGGTCAGTGCCTGTGCCAGGGGTGGATGGTGAGTGGATGTTCTCAGAACCAGGGCTTTTAGGCAAGGAGCTGAGCAGTATTTCTGATCACCTATCATTATGAGTCATGCAGTTCTTCTCCACAATGTTCTGCCCTGCAGTACTGCCCAGATTATGCTATCTGTAGATAATTCTGATTGCTAAAGTTTCCTCAGCAGTTTCAGTCAGGCACAGCAGTCTTCTCTGCTTTCTGATCCTAGATCCAGGTTCCTCTGATAGGAACGGGTATTAAGATTCCTGCAAATACAAAGCTTTATACAGTCTCCCAGAACGTTTAATCCCTATGATTATTAGGGATATATTTACATACTGTCATTATCAAATTTTGTGTGGTTTTGTTAAGTTTGAGGTTTCTTTTTTGCCTACATCTGTCACAAAATATAAAAATTCTGCCTTGTATGAGATCTAAGGATTTTCTTTTTTCAGCTTAGCATAAACTATACATGGTGATGTTTGCCTCTGTAGATGTGTGGTAGGAATCCCGTTAGCATTTATGTATGCCTCCCTAGATACTTATTCCGTGCTTTAATTAACCCTAGGATTTGAGTCTTTCATGAGAAAATTATCAAGTAGGCCCACTGTAGTGTGATTTAACCACTCAACCAGAGGGAGACAAGGGTATTTTATTTTCAAAATTACAAAGGATATGCCAAAAACCTTTTAAGTACAGTAGTTCACCGTCAGTTATAGCACCATGATAAAACTAAAGTCACTGAAGATAGCACCATGACATTAGTAGTTGAAAAGCTAAAATGGATATGCATGTCTGGCCTGTTTTGTTTTACCTAGTTTAAGGGTATCAAGGGAAGTGTGCCATATATATCTGACAGACTGCTTTTATAACCACAACCTGGCATTTTGTATTTACAGCTTGGCACATACTATGAGGGAAACTGATGTGCAGCGCTCATCTGGTTTCTCAGCTGTGATAAACATTAAGCTGCCACCAATTTCAGAACAGCTAAGCATCTCTATTTGAGAGCAATCCTGCGGTCTGGCAGGTAGAGTGGGACTGGAGCAAAGAGGCCACCAGCAAAATGAGACCTCAGGACCACCCCTGATCTCACCTGCCAGTCCCAAGCCCTGGGGACAGAAGCAAGAGCAGCCATCTCTGTGGGTCTCCTGCTGCTAACCCAGTTGGCTGCGTACTTAGGAGGGGTTTAGGCTACCTGAAATGCCACTGAACAGATAATGCACACTTCACCACCTGGAGCTTTCCTCCTCAGCCACAAATGCCAGAAACCTTATTTCAAAGAGAAGAAAAAAATCCATACATTTATTGTCCATATGCTACTGGGAGCTGACTGCCTCTGTGACGCTGAACCTGGCTACAGGTCAGATCTGCAGGTTTCCAAAAGACAGGGGGAGAACCAGACTCAGCTGATAGGTGAAGTAAACAGTGTCCAACACCGTGGCAACGAGAACAAATTCCTAACTATCTGCTTTCATTCATACATGTCTTCTCAAGCTTGCTGCTGTGTTCCTGTGCTGCCAGGCACCACTAGCATTCTTGCTGTGGGGCTGCAACAGCATGCCTCCCTCAATGCTATGAAAGTTATTTTGCCCTCAAGCAACAGAAATGCCAACATAATTTTGTTTGACAAGGCTTCTCACTAAAAAAAGAACCATAGTATTTAACATGAACAGTCCTTAAAAAATACAATCAACTTCTTTTTTTTAACTAATCACATCTTCAACTTTCAAATACACTATTATTACACAATATGTAAAATTACTTCAAATAAAAAAATTATATAAGTATATTTTTGTTTCCTTTTGTTTGCTTTACAGTTTGAACAGCACATTGTACTTCTATTTGTGCAGCTTTTTAATATAAAAGCAGAGGAGAGTAGTAACAATAAAACATGGACAAGAGATTAAGGGAAATGTATTAAGCTAAAAGTACTTTTAACTCTTAATGTTTGATTATACTTCATGGCACTTATCTACATTGTTGAAGGAAGGGAAAAAGTAGGATTTTGCTGCAATTTTACATATTGCTTTATTATCTTATCCCCAATGTTTTTACTTACAGTGCTTTGCCAACAGCCATCTCTTGTCCTTTTTAGCAATTTGCCTAAATAAGTCTGGGAGATCAGCAGGAAGCAGCAATGTGCCTGAGATACTTGCACCTCCTCACTGTTCTTAGCTGAGAGAACGTCTCCTAGTAAGCGAGAAGAGCCCCGGAATTCTGGAGAGGATCCAAAACCACATTCATGCACGGACTTTAGAGAAACACAGATTCAACTATGCCTTACCTGGTCCACCACCTTGCTGTTTCTGCTGGCCCAAGGCAGTCTCCACTCATATTACCAACAAAGCAAGCACAAGGTAAGGCTGTGTGTACAAGCCTAAATCCTCTGCCATTTTATCCATCATATTTTGCAGAACACATATCCATCACCTGATTGACTTCCAGCAGGCAAATCAGATCTAAACTGGCTCTTCGAAGGCCCTGTGTTACATCGAACAGAGCCAGTATTTCTGAAAAGACTCTCTGCTAGAGGTCACTGTGCTCCCATGCAGCCAAAGCTCAAGTGAGGCTCACAGGATCTCCTGAACTGCAGCTGGCTCCTGCACCCCTGCTCTGCTGTGTGGAGGAAACTCCGCTTTAGAATTCAATGAGTCCAACTAAGCACGTTCCTAAGTCTTGGGAGGACTGGAAACCAATAAATTTTGCATTGACAGAGATGCAGCTGTTTGAAATAAAAAAAAACTCTTGATTTTCATTTATGGGCCTATTAGCATTTTTTTTAATTCATGCATTGGGATGTAGTGGTTTCCCTCTCCCTAAATCTCTTTGAAAGCATGTTAATGTGTCTTCTTTTTAATTTAGCAAAAGCAAAAATGGACAGATTCAGGAAATCTATTACTACACAGAAAGAAATGGTGTGAACTAAATAGGGCACCATCAACAAGTACAATAATATGTAGGTATAACTGTGTCTATCTGCTATTAGCGTGGAAGGTAAGTACAAGGAACAGAAGCGTGATGAATGCAAAAGCCTTCCTAGAGAAATCTTCGAGGAAAATGTGATTATAAACAGTAGGCAAACCACAGTGCAGGTTTTTACATGACTTTTACCAAGGCAAGCCTGACTTTCCTGCTGGGAGTGTGCTCAAGTACAGTTATATGGAGAACAAAAGGAAAGATGCAAGAAGACAGAATGAAATAAACTTAACCATCATATTTCAGTGAACTTGGTCATTGTGCAGTACATGAAACACACTCCAGTATCCAGCTAAGGGCACTACAATGGAACATCTTGGCCATACAATACACGTTCCAGTGTCCGAAGAGCTCCAAATGCAAGTTGGGACCGTGTTCATAATACCCACACCTACTTTCACTTTGACTCATTCAAGTGTGAAATGTGCAGGAAACCGAAGAGCATCCTGGCTAAAATTAGTCAGGTTGGATGCCTGCCATCAACTCAGGTGGCTGAACAGGGTTCTGGCTTCAGCTGCAACCAGTTTGTTGCAATCTTCAGCCATGAAGCCTGAAACAAACTTCACAATTATTGTAACAACCTCATTACCAAATCTAAACCGGCAAGTAGTTTCCACCCATATGTGGTGGGCTCACCTGGAAGACCCTTTACTGCATCCACCCTCTTTTTCTCTGTGCATGGCTCTGCAGGGGAGGGGGTCCCCAGAAATGCAGGGAGAAGCTGTGGGCAGCTGCCCCCTTAACAGTGTGTGGAAAGACTCAACCACAGCTAAGAGCAGCTTGAAAATAGAGGGACAAGATGGTGAGAGAGAGGAGGAACTAAAGTAGCCAGGAGAGGTATCACCCCTGAGCTGGGTTGCTGGAGAATCCATCTGGGATTGCTGGACAGAGTCAAGGCTGTGGGTAGCACAAGTACTACTAAAGCCAGCTGTCTGGTTTGCCTTCTCCTGATATTTATCCAACTGATTTCCCTTGCAAACATTCCATGCAGAGTTTTGGCATAAAGCATTCTGGCAGAAAAGTCTGTAAAGAGTTAATGTTTGGTTTCCAGCTCTGGCAGGCTGGATTCATTTCCTACTTACATTCAAATGAAAATCTTCTCCCTATGCTTTTCCAAAAGAAGAGAAGTTCCCATTCCATTTAAGTAGATAAGTAGCCTTTTGCTCTAGAGAGGCCAATATGGGAAAGCGAAGGAATGATGTTGATTAAAAGAGGCAAAACAGTCCCTGCCTTCCTGAGGAGACCTACACAATTCTTAAAACACCACACTAAAACAGCCAGAGCAGGAGGTTCATATTGGAAAAGTGACTTTCAGGACTGGGCTCCCGATCATTTAAAAATAGAGCACCAACCCAAACTGCATCCATATTAAGTAAAACAGTAGTTTTAATTAATTTTCACTGAACAAGGAAATTTCTTAATTTTATTTTGAAGAATGTGGTCAAATATATTTTAGCAATTTCACTTGTTAATTTAAGCTCTAATTTTAGTATCAGCTGAAAAGTGAAGTATTCTCAGTTTATCATCTTTATTTTGGCAGTATTTTATTTCCTTCATTTTTACCTAAATTTAAGTACAGCTATTTTTCTTTCAATAGCAACATTTGGTATTTGTATCAGACAATCACCATAGCAAGAAGTATCTGTAACTGTGAACCCAACAGAAGTGAGTGTTATCAAATAGCTTCAGAAACAATGTTTGACAATTTATAAAATGCCACATATTACGACAATACTCAGGCCCATGCATTTCCCTGAAAACAAAACAAACTAAAATTAATTTCTGGCTGAAGTTACGGATAAAGTACAAAAGATAAATGACCAATCCCTCTTGCCTTTTTGTCTGGTCCCCGACCACACTAAACCTCAGCTTTAAATGGAAGTATGATCCCAAAGTCTTTGAATTTTTTGCTGAGAAGAATATATAGGAATGTCATCCACAGCACAAGAGATGAAAGAGGACAAAAATTATAAAATAGGGAGGGTTTTGATTTGATTGCATATGAAAGATCAGCAGAGACATTTTGGAAGCCAGATCTCCCAATGCCATGACACATTTCACCTACAGCTGTCCTAAAACTTAGCATTGTGTGCTACTATCTTCTTTCACTGACTGTCTGTCTGTTGCCTGATCAATGAGCTACATCTAATCATGTCTCACTTCGCCCGCAGCCTCAAATTTCCCACTCCACTTCTACTAAAAAGATGCATGCCAGTGTGAATGCACCACCAAACTCGATTAAACTCCCCTTTTGCCTCTGCTCTGTGAAACCATCTTTCATCTCATGTGTACCTGGCAGGTGGGAAGAGAGCCCAGGACTCCAGTACTCACTTCCTCACACCTGAGAGACATTGGAAGTCACTGACTGTGTATGGGAGCTGGAGGACATGCAGACCTATTCCCTTCCAGATCCAGCCCTTTCTGAAGACAGAAGTTTCTACTCTTCAGGCTAGTGCCCTGCCTGCAACTTTACTCGTTTTCCTGGTACATGGATGTACAAGGTATAGTGGCATTTCTTCCTAGGCTCATGCAAGAACCCCTGATCTTGCCTTTATTCCAGATGTAAATCAACAAAACACATTTATATGACAGGAAGGATTTCTCTCAGCTACTAGTCACCAGGGGTAGGTATAAAGTACCCCTAAAAGACCCTCTAAATCCTGTACTTATCCTGAGTTTTGTGGGATCCATTCCTCCTTAGCCAGCTTTGAACATATTAAAAACAATGTCTGTTTGCATCCCAATGCAACTTAGTCTTCTTTCTAAAGCACCTCTTCCCAATTTTGCACAAAAGAAAACCTGAGTCACTGGATGTTTGTATAAGGGGGAGAGGATGTTCATGATAGAAAAGAATCCTGTTTTATTGTCACCTTCAAGCAGAAACAGCAGAGCCTGTCAGGTGACTAACAGAGGTGTCCATTCTCAGGGATGATTCTCCACATCAAGCACTGCAGGAAAAAAACCCTCTTGACCTGAAGAGTTAAAACCCTTTATGACCTGAAGAGTTAAGTACAGTCTGGTCCAAGAAACGGAGGTGATTGCCCCCCTGGAATTCAAGCACTTGGGAATGACTGGTGCATTACACTGTGGACCTCCAAATGAAGTACTTGTGTAAATACAGATAATCTTGGCATTATCCTTATCTATCTCTACAGATGTTATTAACATATCTACAGATAAATGCTGGGGGAAGATAGCTAGGAATTTGTATGTGAAGGAGTCAAGTTGAATACAGCTGGAGATGATTAAACAAGTTTTAATTAACAAGTACCGAGCCAGTCAGCACTTGGGAGCAAGAATGCAAATAAAGTGTTTGTGTGTCCTGGGCATCTGGCCTGGGCAGCCAGGGCAGCAGCCACTACAGAAACTGGTGAAATATCTGCAGATCATAGAGCAACCAGAGCTAACATGAGCATGACAGGTCACTCAGCTGTGGTAAAAAAAAAATGCATAATGAAATGGATATGGACTCCATAATGAAATGGATATGGCATTGGAAAATGAAAGCTTTCTGGGGTGGGGAAGCAAGGCCCAAAATGCAAACCACACAGAGCAGTATTTTAATCTCTTTATACTGTAGAAGGGACAAATACATCTTACAGTTTAAGCAATGTGACTCTACACCCATTCTGACTGTCCTCTGGTAGCATTAGTCCATCAGACCTGTTTGATTTGCCTTCAAGGGGGTCTTACTATGACTAATTATGACAAACCTTTCAGAGAAACTGTAATTAAAAATTGTTTTTTAAAGGATTTAAAGGATTTGTCTACATTTACCTTGAAAATACCATATTCAATCACTTACTTAAAAATCAAAGCTACAGATGTTCAGGGAAACATTTCTGCTAGATTTCTGCTTTTACTTTTTCCTTTTAAATTCTTCTGACACCGAAACTTTTGTTTCTCTCCAGTTCAGCAGCAGTGAGGCTGTTCACCATATGGAAATTATTTTAATAGTAAAACATACCAGACACTTTCCAAAAGTACTTCAAAATTAAATGTAGCTTTGAAATTATAGAAAATTATAATTTATATTTTGGTATCACTGAGAACGCTCTATTTTAAGACTTGTTCCAGCAAGGGATGCAAGGCAAGTTATAAAGTCTTAAGGAATACAGTGAAGAAACACTATTCGTAACTGGGTGTATTGTTTTTGGTTTACAGCAAGAAATTTATTTTAGAAAAAAATTACTAAGGGACACTCATGTTAGAAATCACTCGTACTCAAGTATTTGCAATAAATACTTAAAACTAGCAGTTTAGTGTGGAGGGAACGTTCCAGTTCTGCTGCCATTCTTTATTTGAGCTGTCCTAACAGGGGATCCTACGCTCACATTCCCTTGAGCCTGGAGGGATGAGTGGGGACGTGCACCTAGGACTTGTTTCCAGCATCCTGATCCTCACCACACAGACACAAAGGATGCAAAGGTTTTTGAGAATATGCCAGGCACCTGGGTACCTCACCTTGTCTGCAGAGAGCAAATGGCTCACAGACAGCGCATGAGAAAGCCCACGTAGCTCTGATTTTCCAAATGGGAAGCTTGCCTAGGAGTTCTTCTGCTTGTACCATTTTTCTTGCTTAGTACAGTTGGCAGGAAGAAGAATGAACCAAGTGAGAGAAGGGCAATCAGGACTCTCTCCTGTGTGTAGTCAGCCCACACCTGGCACTATTTGCAGCTCAGTACTGCAACCTCTGCTTCCCTTAAGGGCACCTCAAAATCTTTATTCAGTTCCTGATTTATTCTCTTGTGAGGTCAGTTTAAACCTCCATTCTCCCCAGCAGTGATTAACTTCACTTAACTTTTGCTACAGCTACAGCCAGTACTGGTACCTTTAAATAAAAGTTGGAGATTTTTTCCTTTTCTTTTTTTTTCCCCTAATGACAGTGCTGAAAACAAATACAAAGCAATCAAACGAAAGATAATTGAAATCAGCTTATCTGGTCTGATACTGCAGCCAGCATTGCTCAGAGAGTTCAAAACTTGCACCTGAAATATGAGAGATTTTCTTGCAATGTACTGTGAAAAGCCAAGTTGGCTGTGACTTTTCCCAATACAGATTCATAGATTGAAATGGACTTTAAAGACCATGTAGTTCCAATCCCATGCCATGGGCAGAGACATCTTTTACTAGACCAGGATGCTTAAAACCTCATTCAACCTGGCATTAAACACTGCCAGGGATGGAGCATCCACATCTCTGGACAACCTGTTCCAGTACCTCAACACCCTTATAATAAAAAATTTAAAAGTTTAAAGCCATTGTCCCTTATCCTTTCACTATCAGTCCTTCTAAAAAGTCTCTCTCCAACTTCCTTGTAGACTTCCTTCAGGTATGGACAGGCTGCAATAAGGACTCCCTAGAGCCTTCTTTTCTCAAAGCTCAACAGTCTCAATTCTCTTGGCTTGTGTTCACTGGAGAGGTACTTCAGATTTCTAATGATCTTTGTGGCCTCCTCTGAACTTACTCCAGCAGGTCTATGTTGCTCGTGTGCTGGAAACCCTGAGCTGGACACAAGGGCAGAATTTCCTCTCCCATCCTGCTGCCCACGCTGCTTTGGATTCTGTGCACGACACAATTGGCTTTCTGGGCTGCAAGAGCACAGTGCTGGGTCATGTCCACCCTCTCATCCACCACCACCCCCAAGTCCTTCTCCTCTGGGCTGCTCTCAATCCATTCTCCACCCAGCCCATATTTGTACTTGGGATTGCCCTGACCCAGGTGTAGGACACTTTGCACTTGGTCTTGTTGAGCTTCATAAAGTTTGCACAGGCCCAGCCCTCAAGCATGTCCATGTCCCTCCAGCATACTGACTGTACCACATGAGTTTGTCATCTGCAAACTTGGAGAGGATGCACTCAATCCCACTCTCCATGTTGCCAACAAAGATGTTCAGTAGCTCCAGTCCCACAACCAAGCCCTGAGTGCCACAAGTCACAGCTCTCCACTTGGACATGGAGCCACTGAAAGCAACTCTGAGTGTGACCATCCAGCCAATGAATGGTATCCACTGAATGGNTCTGAGTGTCACCACCGAGCCAGTGACTGGCATCAGCTAAATGGTCCATCCATAAAATCCATTCGGCTTCCCCTTTTTAAAAATGGGGGTTATGCTTCCCCTTTTCCAGTCAGTGGGAACTTCATCAGACTGTCACAGCCTCTAAAGTATGATGGATAGTGGCTTAGCCATATCATTTGCCAGTTCCCTCAGGACTCACGGATGTACCTCATCAGGTCACATGGACTTCTGCACCTTCAGGTTTCTCTGGTGGTCTAAAACCTGATTTTCTTCAACAGTGGGTGGTTCTTCATTTTCCCAGTCTCTGCCTATACTTTTTGTGACTTGGGTGGTGTGGTGGGAGCACTTGCTGGTAAAAATTGAACTGAAGAAAGTAGCTGACTACCTCAGCCTTCACCATGTCCCACATAACCACATTCTTTTGCAATCATACTTTAAAAACTATCTAGACAAATTGAAACAAAGAGCATATTCATAAAGATTGCACTATGCTTCTAATTTGTCATTCAGGAGGATTCTGGCTTAATTCCCTGTTTGTTCTGATTCCAGTCCCCTGTCTATAAAACAGGATTAATAGCACATCTTATCTCACAGCATTTTTCTGGGGACACAGACATTTATGAGCCTGGTGTGATAATAAGATCACATAGACAAGAAGCTTAGAAATATCCAAGACAGACCATTCCTGCTAGCACTGTCTGGACAATAACCCAACAGGCTCAGCACCAGCCGGATATGAATACAAGGACTACCTTGTTCCTGTGAGCCCTGGGTCAGTGTTTGTTACAGCAGAGGGGAGTGCAAGCAAGCCAGATCAGACAGAGACAGTTGGGAGAAAGGGGAGTTCCTGGGCAGGAGAGTGGCCTGGGAGACCAGAAGACACTGGGGATGAGAAGGGAAGAATGGGCTGTGTAACAGGTGAAAGATACGATCAGAGCAGGAGAGAAGGGAAACAGCAGAGGCAAATGATGGTGAAAATAGAGAGGGGAAGGTGTAAGCAGCTATAAAGGAAACTTTTTTGCAAGGCACACATCCCTCACCTATGAATCATAACTATTATTAACAATCATTAATTCATGCTCATATGAACCTATCAGTAGTTCCTGGAGCTTTTCAGTAAACCCAGCCTGGAGTCAGTTCAGGTCTTAATGAAGATTTTCTCAGAATTTTCAGTTCCTATGTTCCTTGTGTCTTGCAACAGCACCGCAGTGTCACCTCCAAGCAGCCAGAGTACTTCACATTTCTTCCTCCACGCAAACACACAGAAGTGCAGTTAAATTATCTCACATAAGACACAAAGAGTCTCCTTGCAGTGTAGCTGCACAGAGTAAAATACCATTTCTTCTTAACCAAAGACATTACTCCCTCCACCAGGATCAACATAAAGATTAGCTGTGAAGAGAATGAGGAAAACTGATTGATTGGCTGATTTTAACTCCTCACTCAAGTGATAACCATATGTCCAGAACACTCAACCCTTAACAGTTCATCAGTTGCACACCTGTTAGGCTCTCTCTAAACTGTTGCATAAATAAGGAGATAAGAAAACAGCAACAAGCATTACAACATGCCTTGGATTTCACTGCTCTTTGTGAAAAAATAAATGGACTGCATGTAAAGGTTGAGGTGGAGATGAGGGCTCCTTCTTTCTCTCCATAACTCACAAAGTATAAAAGCTTTCAGACATTTCTTCCCTCAACATGAAAAGGATAAAGCAGCTGTTGACTCAGGCTGTTATTTGGGAGGCTGTTAATAGAAATCAGGCAGAAATGTATAGCTCTCCCTGTCTCTCACACATCAGTGTCAGGGTACAGTCTAATAATTGAGCAATAAATCAAGTGAGCCAAAAGTCCAAACATCCCACTGTCTCACTAAAGCAACTGCACCAGTTTTCATCCTTCTGCTTAATAGTGCTTAATCCTCACCCAAGTGACACGAAAGACACCATCTTCTGAGGAAGGAAAGGATTCCCCAAGGAATTCACCCAGGTAGTGCTAAGACCAAATACAATGCACGTGTCTTTGAGAAATCTCTTTCTTGTTTATTTTGACAGCTTGACAAATTTATTTCCTAAAACAATAAATGCAGCTCTGGCATTGCTGTATAGCCCTTCTAAACAGTACAGGCTTTTGTAGACCTCTTTTTGTAGAGGACTTCTAAATGGTACAGGATTTTGTAGTAATTTCCAGTATCTTACCACAATTTCCAACCCAATCACCTCAAAAACGAAATGATAAGACACAAATCGAAAGCCCATTTCACCAAACAGAGGCCTTCAGATTAAATTTCTAAACTGAGCAGCTGCAAATGCCCTTGGGAAAATCTTTGTTTACTCTCAATAGTTTTATTTGTTTGTGAATGCTGTATGTTTCACTAACTACTGAACACATCAGTACTTCAAATGTAGGACAAAAAAGTAGTTGCCAATGTTTTTACAGACCAGGTTTCCCCTTGTCCCAACCCACAGTTTTAAATACCGTTCACACACATATTACTGCTTTCTTGCTATTTCCACTAAGGCCTTAAAATTACACTGAACCCTGGCCACAGAGTGAAAGCAAAACTATGATTCTCCAAATCTCAAAGGGCACTTGGCTGCAGGACCTACTGTGCCAATGCACACCTAAAGGCAAGTGGACCTGGTTCCTTATTCACAGCAGTATAAACATGGTGATGGTACTGACTTTGCTGTGGATATTTCTGGTCCAGCACAACTAAGCCAAAGGGCTGCTAACTTCCAGAGGGTTTTCTAAAGGTGAAGTAAGTTAGAGGAAAAATGTCTATTGTTATTAGACTGCTTAATTAACATTTTATGGCAAACCCCTTATAATGTGGGATGGTGAGTGAGAAATGAATATTGATACACTGCAAAATGTGTAGCATCAGGACAACACTGAGACACACTGAATTAGGCATAATACTGAAGAGTAGGATTCTTACATCAGAGAAAAAAAAAAGTTTAAATGAAGTTCACACATTTCTGTGTTGGTGATAAGACCCAGGACAAGATGAAGGGAAAGCCTTTCATTTTCTCTGGGCTTTTTTCCACAAAGCCCACTTGATCCTCCTGCTGTGTGTACACAAAGTGCTCAACCTGCTCGCTCCACACTCGAGCTGATACTGGGATGTCATGGCCACTGAAGCAGCCTGTGACTGACAGGTCACTTTAGCAGCACAAACCTGATCTGCATTTGAGACTGTCACACAAGCACATTGGTGTCAAACCTGCCTCAGCATACAAGGCACAGCTTATGTTGGCTTGACATTGTGCACAGGAGATCACCCTGTTTTTTGAGTGACTCTGAGCCTGCAAACCAGGGATCAGTGTTTTGCCACCTCCTCTCCCAGTGCTAGGTGTTAGATACCCTGAAGCTGTTTCTAGGAGCCAAAAGCCTGTACTGTCAAACAACAGTCAGGGATAAGCTGACCAACACCTGCACAAGGATGCCATTGATGATGCCTGCCTTCTTTGATGCACTACAGCTTTTTGATTTTTACTCTTGATCCAGTACATGTTCCTGGGTGACAGAAACTGTTTGAGGCTTTTCTGTTAATCGTTTCTTGATCCCTTGAAATGGCAGAGGACAACTCTCCATGATGCTGTGTATTGTGTTTGTGTGGACAGGTTTTGATAGAGGGTAGGCTACAGGGCTGGCTTCTGGGAGAAGCTGCTAGAAGTTTTTCCCTCATCTCCAGTGGAATCTATGCTATCCAGCTCCAAGATGCTGGCCAAGTCTGAGCCTATCAGCAATGGTGGTAGCACAAAAAATGATTGCAGATGGAGAAAGGAATGAGAGTATGTGAGAAAAACAGCTCCACAGACTCCCAGCTCAGTGAAGAAGGAGCGGGAAGAGGTGCTCTAGCATGAGAGGAGACTCCCCTGAAGCCCACTGAGGTCCATGGTGGAGCAGATATCCACTTACAGCCTGTTGAGGACCCCACACCAGAGGCAGGGGGATGCTCAAAGGAGGATGTGACATGGGAAGCACTTGCTGGAGCAGGACTTCTGGCCCCATGGAAAAAGGAGCCCTCATGGGAGCCAGAGTGCTGGCAGGAGTTGTGAACCCATTGGGAGACCCATGCTGCAGCAGTTAATGAAGAACTGCAGCCAGTGGGAAGGACAAATGCTGGAGAAGCTCACGGAGAACTGTCTCCCATGGGAGGGACATCACACTGGATCAGAGGAAGAATATGACAAGTCCTCCCTCTGAGGAGGAAGAATCAGCAGAGACAATGTGTGATAAATTGACTGCAGCTGCCATTCCCCAACCCCCTTGTGCTAGTGGGGGAGACAAAGTATAAAAAAATCGGAAATGAAGTTAAGCCTGGGAAAAAGGGAAGGGGAAAGGGAAAGTGTTTTTAAATTTGGTTTTATTTCTCATTATCGTTCTTTGATTTGGCTGGATAATGAAGGTAACTAACTTCCCCAAGTGTTCCGTGACAATAACTGCAGAGCAATCTCCCTCTGTCCTTACTTTGACCCATGAGCCTTTCACAGTGTTTTCTATTCCTCGGCCAGCTGAGGAGGAAAGTGACAGAGTAGCTTTGGTGGGCACCTGGAGTCAATCTAGGATCAATCCACCACATGGAAGTGCTCCTTCCTATATCAATGTTTGCATGGTTTGCTCTGGTGCCATCTGGCTATAGCATGGGAAACCTTACAGATACAGATACATCCACAGTGAATTTTAAGGCCCAGCTTTGTTCGGTCAGGCCTAGGCAGTCCTGGGTGCAGCATGACTACAAGGTACATATCAAACTCTACCTGTTTCTTTGCATTTTGCTGTGGAGAAAAAATGGAGAGGAAGAACGCCACTTAGAACAGAGACAGTCAAGCCTGGCCCAGAGAATGAAGGCTGGGGACATTCACACCACCGTGCCATCATATTCTAATGCTGTTAAATGTGGAGACCTCACCTCTGGCCCAGAGAGTTACCTAGCCACAGTCATCTCTGTGCTGGAAAATATTTTGAATGACCATTAGCGTATTTTCCTTACCTCTGGCACCCTGATGAATACATGCATGACACCTCAGGGCTGCCTGCAAACTCTTACATCCACAACATGCACAGCTGTACATTACTGCTGCTCCAGCAGCAGATCTGGCGCAGCAGCTTCCCGGGAGCCAAATGGATAAAGGAGCTGACACAGCTGTGAGGATGGTGGCACGAACAGGGCTGAGCAGAGCGAGTGGGAGAAGGGATCTGCCACTGACAGTGCAGCAACACGGACCCAGAGCCCACAAAAGCTGTGCTTCCAAGCACAGGGCAGCTTCTCTCTCTGCTCATCAAATGGAGAATGTGACACCTGTCCTGGGACGCTCTCTCGACTGTTATTGACTGTCACACACCCCCAGCAGACGTTTCAGGCTGCGCTGCTGACAAATCTCTCCATGGATAGGAAAACAAATCCTTTTGTCCCCTGCCAAGTGACTTTGTTTGTTTTAAAGAAAAAAAAGGGATTCTTGTTCTTCTGCTGAATAAGATACCTGATATTCAGCAGTGACTTGTTTGTTCCAAGGAAGCAGAAAGGGCTTGGGATAAGCTTACTACATTTTAGCACAGCTCAAAATACAAAGGATGCCTCCTCAAAAGCTCTGTACAACCTCCCTCAAAGAGTGGATCCAATGCTTTTACATATTACTGAGTGTTTTCCAGGGAGGCTGCATCTATTGTGGCTGCTAGAAGGTCCATCAGTTAAGGTATGAAATCAGGATTATTTTTAGAAAAATACAGGCTGGTGAAGGAGGCAGCATGCAAAAGCCTTTCTTGGCAATGCATCTTGACTCCACAGGGCTTAAAGGATATGGCTGTAACAAGACCTTTTTATGCACAAAACAAGGAAAAAATCTGGCTCAGCCTACGGGCCTATTTTCCATGGTATTCTCCTCTTCTCCTTCTATGGTCCAGTTTGATACTCTGCTCACTGAGCAGCTAATGCATGCCTCCCTTGGTTTCAGAAGTAAACACTCAAGAAATATTCGGGTTTTTTTAAGCAATTTGCATTTTTTAGGCACTGTTTGGTAGAAAACCTAGCAGGTCTGCCTCAGATAGTCTCAAATTAGCTTTCTCACAAGGAGCAACTTCTCATTTGTCTTTTGATAAAAAAATCCTCCTTACCTATTATTAAAGGCTGCATGCTGGGAGGGTCTCTGCTGTGTGATCCCACTCACACAGGAAGGAAAAAAATAGCATAAGCTAATAAATCCATTAGTTAAAATCATGCACTGCTAGTAAGAGCATACAGTCCCCTGGAAAGTCATTCTGAAAGTCTTTCTTGCCATCCATCCTGAAGAAGTTAAACCTGTAAGAAGCAGGCTTCTGCTGTACAGGGGATTGACATTTAGCTTGAAAATAGTGCACTAAAACCTAGTGTCTGATTTTCATATAAAGCTGAATGAATTATAACCCATGTGTCTTGTGAGCTGATTGCAGGCACTAAATGACTGAATTTTCTCACTATCAGAAAAAATTAATGTTTCCATTTGAAAAACAACTGAGCTTTCAGGAGTATCTCAGGAAGCTAATCTGCACCAAATTTCTGCTATAAGCTTGGTTCAGGCAAACATTTGAGACATGGCCCACCCAACAAGCTCCTAAGCCTTCCCAAATCTGAACACATATGGGTGGCCATGTTTAAAAAGATTTAGTCACTGTATGTCCGCCACAGCTTGGAGACCATTCAGGTTTCCATTCCTACTTATGCCTTTCGTTAAGGCAACAAAACTTCTTTTTTTTCAGGCACAAATGCTCCTTTCAAAGCTAAACTTGCACATCCCATTTGGGCAACATACAACATACAGGCCCAGCAACTTACAGCACTCACTCTGGAATTTGAGATGCATCATTCCAGTGCTGTACCATTCCAATGTCCAAGTGTAACAGACTAGCCCTCTGCCTTGAGATGGGCCAACAGGTTTGAAAATAACTCCCATGGCAAGTCATTTCTACATCACAGAAAACCCTGCTTTCAGTCTTCTCCTGGTCGTTATTCTGTTTCTTTGGCCTACTGATTCAAGTGCTACACAGGAAGAAATCTGAAAAGAAAATGCAGCCCAAACAGGAAACTTGCAGGTTAAAATCCAGCACTAAACTGCAAAAACAAGCAAGCTGGAAAACAATGCAAAGTCAAATATAATTTGCTTGCTGTTTCTCTCAAATACAATTTTCTGCAGTTTTGCTGGCCATATATGTATATATAAAAATATATATATATATATACACAAAGATGGAGCAATACATTGACGCATGTGAGCCAACTTCCACAAATCTCAAAGCTCCAATTAAGTGTCAGAAGAAGCTGAATTCAGAGTGCTTTTACACTGGAGGTTTTTCAAGTAAATAAGCCAGAAAGTGGACAAACAATACAATTTTTATCGTCTGTTATGCAAAATCAAGAGTAACTATTAGTTCTATATGCAGAAGTGAAACTTCAGCTATATAAAATATTCACCTGACTTCAACACATCCAAAGGATCGCACTTTCAGAAGGTTCCAGGGGGAACATGCTGGTATAAATTATAGTGTTCTCCTTTCTGGCAACACCTGAACATAGATCTCTGAGGGGGAGTGAAAACGGGGGTGTCTCATGAAGATGTTGCCCCCAAACTTTGGTTTGGGGGGCATCTTTATTTTCATTACATCTTTCATTCTGGTCTTAACCTACAGAGTATTAGGTTTAATCTAAATGCATTTTTCAATCCCATATGTAAAATTAAAACTGCTGTTACCTAACCATATGTATGGGTTTTGTGTGGTGCATGGCAGTTTTTAAGGAATGCCTGTCCTACAACCACTACCCGGTTGTAGGTATACTCTGATATCTTTCCATGAAATGCCATTTAGGACATCAGTGAGTGCTGTATTAATTCAGTTTAATAGAAGATAGCAAGAAGAAAATAAATCAGTAACAGCATTTCATTACCACTGGCCCTCACAATCAAAGCCATAGCAAGTGTGGAGTGAGTTGTGTGTCTGGCTTGTTCTGCTTCCTTTGCAGCTGTGCCCTGGCAAACACACGGGACACACAGAGAACATGCGAGGTTTGGTACATATACATGAACAGTGGGAATACAAAGTGCTCAGATAGTCACCCACAACTGGGGAATACCTGAACTTGTCAGGTTACCTGGTACAGAGTAGCATAAACCTAGGGCCAAGAAGATTGATATTTTCAGGTACTGACAATGCTTTTACCCTACTTCCTAAGCTAAGCCTCTCTCATGTCTCCACATCAAATGTCTAGATGCAAAGTATCCATCAGTATTTCAGATGGCAATTTTTTCCTGCCTGTGAGAAGAAAGACATTCTATAGCATGCATTATATCAAGAACTTTCCTTGCTTTTGGCCCTTGCATGTTCCCATTGTCTGCAGAGCTCTGCTCACTTGTCCTTGCTTTGAGAAACAAAACAGCACAAGGAGTCATAAGCTGCCCCTTTACCATTAACTTCTGATTTTGTGATGGTTAATTTTGATTCCCATCATTCCTCTATATGGAAAGCCCCTCACTTTTTATGTGGAGTTGCGTCCTCCCTGTCTATTCCTTCACTTTGCCCTTTGGCAGGCGAGACACCCTAAAATAATCTGATGGATAGAAACACAATTGCTTTTACAAGCACAACACTTGATTATATATTTGTTTTGAAAACAGTTTCCAGAGCCTAGAGTATGTCAGCAGAAGCCAAAGAAAGAGTGTTGATGTTGTTACAAGGTCAGCTCTTCAGAGACAGTAGGCAGCAGTGCTGGCACTCTGACAAATTATCACCATGGCAAAGATGGCAGCTCTCAGGCAGTGATTCAGCTGCTTTGACAATACCAAGGCTCCAGCTAAATGTGAAGATAAGTTACTCACACTCCCTCACACACACACACTCACATGCACTCTACCTTGGGAGTTCCTTAATGTCTTTTTTTTTTCTCTTTTAATGAAGTTGCAGGCTTTAAGGAAAAATAGAAGCCACGTGCTTAAGGCAGACAGACCACAGTGAAAGCTCTTTCTCCTCATACATAATATTCTGTGTATATATACACCTACCTACACAGACACCTCCTATTGACAGGATACTATTATAAACAAGCTTTTCCTTAAACAGTTGAAACAGTGAAATGTGATTCTCAAAAGACTTCCTCCCTCTGTAGGTAATTTCCATCTTCCCCCTCAATAATGTAAGGGCTTTTGCACCTTTGTTTGTGGGGGGACAGGCTGCAACAGCCTTCCCAGGCAAGAGACAGCATGCACAGGGGCTACACACATGGGGATGGTTCAGTTCCCAGAGCCAACTCTAACTGCTCAGTCCTGCATCTCTTTTGCTCTCTGGGGAACAAATTTTGGCTTTTCCCCTCTGCTCAGCTGCCAACATTTTTATGACAGTAATAGCTGCTACGTAATTCTGTAGTATTTTATACATACCTTGTCCTCTTGCTTGTACACAATGAATACTTGCGTCTCTAGTGTTAGCAAAGCCATACTCTTGTACTCCACATGGCACCAGAAAACTTACTGAAGGAGGGAGATGTTTAGAGGCTATGCATAAATTGCAAGTCCTTTTAAAACTACAGTTACGGGCAGGCTTTTGGAAGCTGCTCTGTAAAAATGTACGAATTTCACTTGGGCTTTTATATTGGGATATTTTGTTTTAAAGTCACTGCTTTTGTTTAATTTTGTGGGTCTGGGAGGACAATTTTAAATTTGCAGGAATGAAAAAACAGCTTGAGATAAACTACCTTGAATAAAGCGTGCAGACTTGCTAGGATACATTGCCAGCACTATCTGCTCTGAAAAGCCTTTTTCCAGGCTGGAAAAAAGCTGTAAAATTCACTTTGCTATACAAGGTGCTTTGTTCTTAGTCTTGATATTAAAAAAAAGCTTTTGTATCTACATGTGCCCTGCAGCCTTGTCCTCGCTCCATGTTAGGGCAAGAATGGGGTGTGCATCAGCTGCCTCCTCTGCCTCTGCCTTGGCCTGCATCCAGCAGCTTGTAGCTGTTCCAGAGGAAAGGAAAGGAAACCCAGCGCAGGGAGATCCCACGCACCCTCAACAAGCCCCAGCTGGGACCATGTGGGGAGGATTCAAGCCTTGATTTACCATCCAAGATGTGCTCCAACAGGGAAAATATTTCAGCATTTCTGTGTGAGCACGTTTTTCCCCAGGAAAGGTACAGGGGTGGCTGCTGAACTGTATGGGAGCGCATGTCCACATGCAAAAGCCAGGACCAGGACAGTGCTGCAGCTACTGGGGTGATGGGCAAGTCCACACTTCCCAAGCACACATGGCACAGTGGAGGCTCTGCTACTTCCTTCCTCAGAGGAGTTTACCCAAGGAAGAATTCTATCTTTGAAGCATGACATGACCCAACTAATCAGCCTCCAGGGCAATGTGGATCCCTACTGCTCTCTCCCCGCTGGTAGCCCTTAAGACTGCAGTGAGTACACAGTGTGAAGCAGGAGAAGGCAGACATCTGGCTGCTTATAAAACAGCAGCATTAATAGGGTTTTCCTAGCAGTTGCTAATTCCAGGAAGTCTCCTCAATTTCCTACGAAGAGCCATTATGAGGAGAACATTAAAAAATACTCAAAAGCATTTAGAAACATAACGATCTTTTTCTGGAAGTATTGGGGTCTTGGAATGGTTCAGAACTCTCAGGAACAAATCACTGTCTAATGATGATAAGCATCTTTGTGATCTTATGCATTTGATACTGAAAGCTGGAATTTTGCACAAAGTGCTCCTGCACCAACAGCTTTAGTATGTGCATATCTCCATCCTTCATAACTGGAGGTCAAGCAGCCATGCACTCACTGCCCTATTGCTCCTTTATCCTTCAGTGGTTTTGGTGCTTGTGAACAGAACAGGCTGCAGACAAGCACATTAGAGCTGAATGCTGTGCCAGTCTGCCTACCTTCTTCCCTTCCTCCTCAGGATGCCTTTCCAGCAAGACCTGGACTTCTCTGGATCAGCCAGTGTGGGTTGCAGGAAGGTCTCAGTTTGCACAGGCTGAAGCAGCATAGGAAGACAGGCAGAAAGCCAAGTCCACTGCAAAACTTGGCTGTTTTTCCAAAGGAGAGATTATCACTGTTTTTTTCCCTTTCAAGAAGATACTTGTCAAAGGAGTATTAGTGGAAAATGGAAAGACAGAGCTGTGCTCCTGTGCCTATTATCAGGTATGATTACAGACAGAAAAGATGAATGTACTTTCACCACTGTCAAAGCCACAGGAAAGGTGGAAGCATTCTCCCATTAGGGGAATACATAAAAGGCAGGAGAGAAAAGTAAGCCAGGTAGTGTTTTCAAAATGAGAACGTACATATGGATGCAGGAGTCTAATTTTAATCACCCACATATGAAATGCTTGGCCCAGCTCCCAATCTTTTCTGAGCAGGAGCAGTTGTGTAGGATTCCCTTTCCTGGCAGGTGTGCAGGTTGTTCCCTCTCCTGTGCAGCAGGGTCCAAATGAACACTCTTGACTCTTGTCAAGGGGAAAAGAGATGCACTAAGGAGAAGCCGCCTGTGCAGCAGAGCACTGGCTCCTCTCCGGCAGTGAGAACAGACATCAATCAAGACTCCCAGCCTGCTGGCAGGTGGATTCCCCTCCCACCACCATCACTGCTCTGCAAGCAGGTGGCCAGGTCTGGAGGAAGCCTCATTTCCCGTCACCCACACGCACACGGATGCCAGTAATACTCCTTTATCAGGGTGGGAAGCAATCACTAACTCCTTGAGCTGGGGGAGAGTCTCTGAAAGGAGGGACTTCTTCCTTGCCAGGGGTGCCATATGCCGCCTTTTACTTTAGAAAACTATAAATGCACAAAAAAAGGACTCTCCCTTTTTTTTTTAAACCCAATACCTATTTATCCCAGACATGCTGTTCAACACACACTGTTTACAAGCAACAGCATTAGGCCTCTGTTATTATACTTACAGGTCTTGGGCCCTAAAATAAAAACCATCCATGTCTAATGAGGGGAAAAGACACTACAAATAACTACAAATTACATTGCCCAGATGCAGAGCTTCTCCTTTTGTTACCATTAGGCATCAGTCTGAAGATCAGCAGAAACGTGTTTGCTAAAAATTGATAATCATTGACTTCCGTTTTATTTTTAATACATGCTTTGCAGATTGTCTTACCCATTCGAGGAAATGATAGCTCTCGTTCCATTGCTGCTGACACTGTTCTGCTGCCTCACAGGAAAGAAAATCAAGGAAAATAAGAGCAGTCTCAGAAGGAGGTTAAGATGAATGTTTGTTGACCCAGGAGTACTGGACAAGAGGGGCAAGTATTGATCAGCAACATCCTGCAAGCCCATTCATTACCCAGCTGCTGGAAAACCAAGTATCATAAATATTTCATGGATTTTCAGGAACCTAAAGCATGAGCCATGGTACTGACATTCAGAGACCTGAGAGGAGGGGAGAGGGAAATGCAAGAGAGGTTTTTTCCAGCACTAGCTGTGAGTAGCTCATACCATCTCTGCTTAGAGATTTAAGGCCCAGTCACAGCAATACTATTAAAATCTCAGATAAAAAATATTACTTTAGAAAAATTAGAACTCCCATAATCTAATGGGAGCCAAAATCAAAGCAAACAGCAACAAAAGCAACTCCACCATAAAAATCTGAAAATGCTTATAGATCCTCAAAGCAAAACACACCCGACTATACACTGTGAATCACAAATCACTGCTAGCAGTAGAAAGTATTTCAACATTTTTGGAGTTTGGACTCAGCTCTACTTAAAATTTTATAGGGGAAAAACAATTTCAGTAATTCCCCTTTGTAAAAATAAATTTCCACAGGCAGGCAAGTCTTGGGTTAACCAGCTCCAGGACTTCAGATCCTGCCTCAGTGAGAACATTTTCAGAGATGAGATATAAAGGAACATTAAATAACTCTTCCCTTGCAAGCTAAAAATAAAACACGTGAATTCCTGCTTCCTTTCAAGATGCTAAAACAAGCCTTCAAACACTTACTTGAAACAGTGTTTCACTGGTTTGTGCTACAACTCATCCTCTACTTCCATTTATTTTCTGTCAGTCCCTGGCAATTTGTACAGAAAGTTCAAAAAATGACTGGTGTGGGTATTGGCCACCTATGGAACACAGTGCCCCTCCCAACTCAACAGAAAATTCTTGCTGTGCTTGCTGTATGAGTGCTGCAGAAAGTATATCCAGTTCCCCATCACAGGCACGCACTTTGCCAGTGCCCCAGCATCTAACATAGGCAAGGCTCCCCTCCCTCCAAACCATGCCCACCCTGCTCTCCACACACACCTGGCATGGAGTTGTTAGGTGATCTGACATAACTCTCATCCAGAAAAGGCAGGGAGCATTTTAGCATCCAGAGCTGGGCACCAGCCCCTTAGCCTGAGCCAGGTATGTCTCTCCCTCGCAGTGAAATTTGTATGCAAAATGGTGGGATGAAGCCTTTTCCAGCATACCAGTGCAGCTGAACGTGGATTCTTAGTGCTGAAATACTGCAGGGGAGTCTCCTGATTGCCTGCATCGATGTGAGGAGCACCTGCCTGGCTGCCTGCAGAGCCCGGGCGGCGAGGAGAGCTGGAGCCAGCTGTGGGTCTGCCCTGGCTTACTGCTGCCAAGCCAGCAGGATCCAGCCGGGACCAAAGCATTCTGAAATCCTTCCCAGCTAGGAGATCTCCTCTGCACACGGCGGTGGGGAGGAGGGGGTCAAGGCAAGGTAAGAGCTGTGCCACACCGACCCCAGAGCACTGTTCTCAGAGGAACAGCCAGCCCCCACCCAGCCCTGCCAGCCCCACAAGGACAGATCCAGCTCCCAGGGACCTACCGACCTACTGAGCAGCAGATTTATGAGGAGGCGGAGGTGCGTGTGTGTGCTCCAAGCAGATAAACCCTGGTACCCTCCTGATTCATAGGCAGAGTAGTAAGAAGCCTTCCAAGGCTGAACACTGGTCAGAAACTATTTTCCTTAATCGCCTATTTATTTTGCCCTTTAAAAGTATGCTGTCAAGAGAAAAGGCTGAATTACAAAAACACCTTATCTGTGCTTTTCAAATATGTCGTATTACTTAAGGGACTGGTAAATTTAGCTTTGCACACTGAATATTCAACTGACCTGGTCCATTTAATCTGTAAGACCATTCAAGCATATACATGGCTGTGCTAGAGTCCCAAATCCTAGCCTATGAAAAAAAAACCTTAAAGCTGATGTTAAAAATGAGAAAATAATTTATTTTCACTTCCAATTGGTTAGTGAATGAGGCTACTAAATAAATATCTTCTAATTCAAGGAAACTGAGGACAAAACATGATATTTAGGAAGGGCATTTGAGCACTTCTTTACTAGCAGAGTTAATTACCTGAACAGTAAAGCACATACCTGTGTGTTTACAAGATCCTTGGTGAGAACAAAAGAAAAATACCTACATAACACCATGGGTACCTCTCATGCTACAGAAGAATTCAGTAATGGTTGGATAAAATCAAAACCTACTTTGCCATTTTTAAGGACTACACAGAAGAATACATTTTAATACTTTAAAAATATTTTTTAAAATACTTTCTTTTCTGCTAGTTTTCAGGAGTGTCTCACAGTCTTCACCGTAAACTAGGTCTATCTCCAAAGTATTTATCTGCTAGCAATGTTGTACATTCAGTGGTGTCTAGTGTAGGGCTAGAGGTACACCAGGAAAGAAGGAAATGATAGGAGGAATAGTCTAAGATTTAATTAGATCTATCTAAGATCCATTAAGGTTCAAAAAAACCTGAAAACCAAATGCAGTACCAAATAATTTAGTCTTTAAGAGTTGATTAACTCTTTCCTAAAGAAGATGGAGTTTCATACACCTACCCCTCCCCCCCTCCCCTTACATTACCCGTCTTCTAAACAGTAATTTGGATAAATCTGGTGGGGATAGCAGCAGAAACAACACAATTTCCATCTTAATCGTAACAATATACATAGATTTTTCCAGTATGAACTCTCACTCTGAGTAGGGGTGGTGGTTGGGTGTATTCCCTCCCTGCATTTGGCTTTAATAGCAATTAAGTGGATTGGGTAACGACTCCAAAGCCATTACAAATGAAATGCACAGGACACCAACAGGGCTTGATGGTCACTAGTTCCATAACAAGGAAAGCAACTACAACACTTAAAGCACACGATTAACAGTGGTCAGAGATCAGCCACATGAAATTATGGAAGAGTTTCCTACTATTTGGGAAGGTCCAGCAATTCCTTGAAGGTAATTCAGACTTCCAAAAAAAAAGCAGCTTGTGTAGTTCTTTGATGACTCTCAGGTTCAACAGACTGGAGCTCAAGTGGGGAGACGTGGTGAACTGATTACCAGCTGTAGCTGGCAGAGACAAAACTTAGCAAGAGAATCCCTCCCATTCAAGGGCATTGGGTAAAATGGAGAAACAAGTCTCTTCCCTCTAGACCTTCCATTTAACACAAACAAACAAGGGCCAGAAATAACATTCCAGAGGGAATGCCTTTTTTCTTGTTTTTGGACTATATTTTTATAGAAATTGGAACACACTGGTTTACATCCTAGGACCCACGGAACTTCTACAGGTACTATTACTTTTTAAAACCACTGAGGTGGGCTGTTGTGCAATGTCCAGATCCCCCACTACCAGCTGACCTATATGGCCACACACCATGGTCAGAGAAGGCAGATTCAAGGTTTCCTTTGGAAACAATGCCACCAGAGAGAGATTTTGAGTTTTAATCTTCTTTCTGACATCTATAAAAAATGGAAAAATTAAGTAGGTGGTTAACATCCATGTTCAGGTGGCTGCTCTCACAAGAAAAGGAGCTGTCTTGTGGAGGCAGCAACTGAACTGTGTCACTGCAGAGTGGCTGGGGTTAGGAGGGACCTCTGGAGGTCATCTGCTCCCACTCTCTGCTCAAACAGGGCCACTCAGAGCTGCTTGCCCAGTACTACTGATGTCCTACCCAGGAACTCCTCAGTCCTTTCTAGCATGATAGTACTACATTTACAAATCCATTCTCAGAGTAAATTTCAAAAGCAGGGAATTTGTAAATGGTGGAACAATAGTAACATTAAAGAAAAACTAAAATGCTCTTCAAAGTTTAGTTTTTAAGCAAAACAGATGCTTCACAGTGCCACAGTTCAGCTACATGTCCCTGCACAGAAGCAACCAAAAGCTGAAATGCTAATTTTCTGATTTGAAAGAAATTGTGTTGTTGAAGTTAAATAACAGCTGAACCACAGAGAACCCAGGAAGCAGGGCAGTCTATTTAGAGCATTAACGACATTTTGTTTACTGCTTAGGATGAATTCATCATGCAAACAGTCCAAAGTGAGATCCTGGCAGGCTCTGAACGTGCTCAGAGAGGCTGAGACCAGAGACATTCTACATCCATATTAGGCTGTGGATCAAGTCCTGGGCTGGAAACAACAGTTCTGCTCTGCCTGAGACTTTAAAAGCCCAATGATGGCAAATTACATGCAGAATCACCATTATCCAAAAACTTGATCACACTATGGGCATTTTAACTACAGAAACATGAAACTATGAACACTGAACTGGAAACCAAAGCTCCCACATCACCAGACTGAAGGAGGATGAGCAGAAGGATTCCTGTGCCCAAGGAAAATGAAAATATTTGCAAATTAAACCAGAAACTTTACCTCAAAGCATGAATCTCATATATATGTCAAATCAAATTTTTGATTTATGTCAAGGAAACTACAGAAGTAGCCTGCTTACTCAGCACAAAACTTATTTCTAAGAAAAGAAATAAATCTACCCCCCTAAAAATGTCACTATGTTTATTGTTATGATTAAACTGCAGAGTGCTCAGCAGTTTTAGCTGGCCTATGCAGCAGTGAGTTTTTCTTTCCTTAAGCCTTTGGACATTGTGGGTAACACAGAACTATGGAATGGCTTGTGTTGGTAAGGGCCTTAAAGATCATGTAATTCAAATCCCCCAGGACACGGGCAGGGACAGCTTCCACCAGATCAGGTTGCTCACAGCCCCTTCCAACCTGGACATGAACACTGCCAGGAATGGGGCATCCACAACTTCTCTGGGAAACCTGTTCCAGTGTTTCAGCACCCTTACAGTAAAGAATTTCTTCGTAATATCTAATCTAAACCTATACTCTTTCAATTTAAAGTCATTCCCCTTTGTCCTATGCCTGCATGCCTTTGTAAAAAGTCTCACTCTCTCCAGCTCGCTTGCAGGTCCTCTTTAGGTACCAGAAGGCTGCTCCAAGGTCTCCCTGGAGTCTTCTCTGGGCTGAACAACACCAACTCTCTCAGCCTGTCTTCATATGAGAGGTGCTCCATCCCTGTGACCATCAGTGAAACAGGTGGAAAGAGGACAGGCAGCTCTACTACATTTAAGCTTTTTCACAGTGCCCATTATTATGGTATTTGAAAATAACAATCTGGGCAACCAGAAAACAGATCTTCACATTAAAATTAGAAATGGATACAAACTTTGGGCACTTAATTTAATGTGCCGTGTAGAATGAATTGTCTGCTTAGTATCATGCATATGAAAAAATGTTTCCTTCACAGCCATGACTCAGGAAAACTCTTCTGAAAAGGAATGAAAGTTGTGCTGTGCTGGTCCTTCAGTTTACCTCCTGACTGATTTCTCTCACATCCACATACAAGCATATCCTGACACAATTTGATCTACTGGACCTACTGGAACCAATGTTGATAAGCCCTGGAAGCTCAGTCTTCTTTCAAAACCAAATTTGTTCCTATTTGGATTGTTTAGCTATTTGCACACATGCATCGGTAGTATCTGGCAACCCTGGGATAACAGAGCTACATGTTGTTACCCAATCCACAGTAATATCACCATGTTATGTACACTGAGGTACCAATAAAAGGTACCAATAAAAACACTTCTTTGTAAACAGAGAAAACAGAATGCCAGATATATAGGACTTTGGAAACAAGAAAATAATGCCAGAAATTAGGGCTTCAGTGATTTACTGCAGCACACCAAGTACAGTGCTGGGCCCAGGAGACAAACTTTTTTGTATCCAATGTCAAGATTTGCCCACAAACATTTTCATGGCTTTTGAAAGCAAATGTATAATGTGTCTTGAAAAACCCTGCTGACAGCAAGATCCTGCCCAGCAGAAGAAAACAGTCAAGCTGGGCTCAGGCTTTTCCCAGGGCAGATTGGTTCCAACTTAACTCCGGAGCTGTTAGGGGGGCAGGTTGCCCAGAGTTATTCAATAACTTATTACAGCATTCAACAGGGTTCATAACCACATCTTGCAACCCAATGGAGAGTGACAGCAACCAAACCATGGCTTCTTCTTTATTTGGTCCTATCTCCCTGATAAGAATATGTCTATATTAGTAAGTGACACTGGGCAAGGATGTGCTCCTGAGAGCTGGAGCTGTTGCCCGCACTGCTACAACACCACAGTGTCCCTGGCACAGTTTTGGGCATAAACAGCCCTCCTTCCTCCAGAGGGCTCCTGGGCAGAGTTTGGGAGTTTGCAGAGTCCAGAGACATTTCCAGCAGGCTGTTTGCTTGTGGCACCCAATCCAGAGATTGAGTTCAGCAGCATGAACACGTGTTGTGCCACCTCAGTTTGTCCTGGTGCCAGAGGCAAACCTCTGGTGTGTTTACTAGAATAGAGTGTCAGTCAGTGAGTTATTTGGTATGTTGAGGTCTCCACCTCTTCAGCTAGATATATGAATCTGGATGCCAGAGCTCTTTCCAAAATGATGTATAAATGATATGTTGCTTAAAAAAACTCATTTCCAAATCAGCTTTTTCCCTCTAAAGTATTAATAATAACGGTAAGCAATGGACTAATTCCTTGTAGTCTTTAATACATGTCCTCCATAGCCGTAAGTGAGAATCCTGACAGGTTGCTCAGACCTAAAGCTACTTTTACAGAGATTATATCCTTTATATTCACTGTTTCTGTACTATTTTTTTTTTTAATGAGCTGAACACTAAGGTGCTCTCAGAAGCCAGAATCTGACCCAATTAGGGCAAACTCTGGCCTTCTTCTCTAGCACTGACCATACACTTGGAGCAAGAAACAAAGACAGAAATCACCCCTGTCCAAGAAATTGCCATGCTCTGGGATATAAACAAACAAAACAGTTTGGCAAGCCAAAGCAATACATAAACAGAACTCACTGCTTTGCCTCATAAAAGGTAAACTTCAGTTTTAATAGCTTCTCTAGGAATCAGTATTTTACATTTGAGTATCCTTAATTCCAAACAGAGGTTATCAAATAAAAAGAGGTGGTAATAAGGTAGGACATATTCTAGGAGAGTATGAAAACAAAGATGCTCTAAAAAATACTAGCTTCTGCTCCTGAGTGTAGAAGGACTGAAAGTCCTTTTAGCTAGAAAGAAAAACCTCAAACAATACAGTATTTTTCAAAGTAGTTTTGGTATATGCTGTGCTGCCTATTAACTGATGATATATGCTATGGTACTTTTTATGAATGAACTGTATCCCATTTCTTCATGGAGTGCCTATATTGTTTTTTCTGTTCTGCTGTGTAAGGCACAAATTCCTGGGATGAGGAGCACATCTCATGGTATCACATATCCTGAGAACTATATACTTTATCAGAGAGTGGGAGTTTTAGTTCCTTTATCATGCAGCCAGAGGCAAGTTTCATCTCCAAAGTTATGCTTACTGTCAGTAGAGTGAGTCTACTTGAGCTGACATCCCAACTCCACTGCCCAGCTGATAATCTGAATGGTTTTGTTGTTTAAAGGCCACTTTATTAATATGATTGGAGAGTAACTGTCACAAAGTTTTACTTTCAGTTGCACAGCCAAGATTTTAAATCTTTTTGGACCTAAGACTTTTTTGCCTCTCTTTTAAGCCTTTTTCTCTGAACCTATTTGTAGACAGAAACCTGAATTGTTTGCTAACAAAATCACAGAATCATAGAATGGTTTGGGTTGGAAGGGACATTAAAGACCATCTAGTTCCAACTCCCCTGTCAAAGGCAGGGACACCAGGTTCCTCAGAGCCCAATCCAACCTGGCCTTGAACACTTACAGGGATGGGATTCACAGCACCTCTGGACAACCTGTTCCAGTGCTTCATCATCTATATATTTCTTCCATATATCTAACCTAAATTTTCCCTCTTTCAGTTTGTACTCATTGGTCCTCGTCCTGTCACTGCAGTTCCTGATGAAGAGTCCCTCTCCAGATTCCCTGCAGGCCCCCTTCAGGTACTGGAAGGCTGCTGTGAAGTGTCCATGCAGCCTTCTCTTCCAAGCTGAACAGTCCCAAATTTGTCAGCCTGTCTTCACATGGGAGGTGCTGCAGTCCCCTCACCAACTTTGTGATCCTTCACTGGACTCACCCCAACAAAATGCCGTGGTGAGGCTCTGGTTAGAGCTCCTGGGATGCAGCAGGACACCAACAGAAAAATCCTATTGTGCTCTGCTCTCCCACTCCCCTCTGGCCTCCAGCAAACACCCAGCTGCTACTGCTCCTCACAGACAGGAAGATTTGTATCTCTGCTGTTCCTTTTGTAAAGGAGACGCCTATAGACTGCATTGTATTTCAGACATCAAAGCGAACATTTCGAGAGTCTCCATTATGCCAACAGCTACGAAGTGCTGGCAACCTCAGCACCATACCAGCAGAGAAGATGACTCTGGCACCCAGCCTGGCCTGCACAGAAGTTATTTCTGAACACATGAAACCACTTGCAACAGCAATATAAACTCACAGTTGCTCGTATCTGCACATCAGCTCGTGCTGTTCAGTGCCCTTCCTTTTTGTAACATGAAGTTAACAATTTTCCTGCACTACTACGTGGGAAATATGTTTATCCATGGAATTTACCAGGTACTCTCCTGTCTTAACTGAAATATTTTTGTCTAAGCAGCTGGTAATCCATTTATTCAGGTAGGATTTAAATTGAAATAATGACTGAGTTCAGCATAGCTTTCTCAACCCCTTAATACATTGCTATACTAAGGCCTGTGGGTCAGCACACAAATTAGAGTATGTAAAACTGATGGCTTCCCTGAAGACTTCAGGAAGGCAACCTTTGTCTGGAATAAATTGCTGGGATGCAGGATGTTTCCTTTTTACTTGTTTCCAAACATGTATTCCTCTGTAGTGGGAAAATCTGCCTCACATTAATAAAAGGCTCTTTAATGAACCACTTAACGATGGTATTTTTAGTTGTCCAGTTGATTAATTATTTTATAACTTTGGAAACTGTTTGTAGAGTGGAGTCACTGAGATACACTCATACTCTCTTCATGCTCTTTATGCCTTGGCCAGGACATTTTTCACTGAACAATCAAAAAACATGGGGTCCAGTGAAGTGAAATGCATGACAAACAAACACAGAAAATCTCATGAAGGAGATCAGAAAAAAATCCCAAAGCCTTGTTATTACAGATAACTGGGGGGAGGACCTGTTGATTTATGCATTTCTTTAAGATGCTGTGACTCCCACTTGCCAGAATTTCTTTCATGTTTTCATCAGGCACAAGTTGAGTTTGTAAAAAACACAACTTTCTGCAAACTTTGCCTATTATTTATCCTTAAACCATTACTACCATAGAGGAAACTGGAGCAGGAGCAGTGAGTCTAAAAGCAAGAAGGACTATATAAAGATGATCTTTTGAAGGGAAAGTGATCTCACAGCATTATAAATTGCAAAGTTATTTTCCATCATAAAGAACTTATTCAGGCAGACCTAAGAGGATTCGGGGATCAATAGAGAAATGTATCCAGAAGTATTATGCAGCTTGGTAAAAAATATTAAGTCTTTGCTAACTCCACCATGCAACAGTCACATTGATCTCAAGCAAATCTACTCATGTGAATAAAATACAGTAAGCATGGGGCATTTATTAAGTAGGAAATAATACTCATCTGGCCACACTGAACAAAACAGACATTGAATCAAAAGGCTCTCTCTGAAGAAAAGGGAGATTGCTAAAAGAGAACAACAACAACAAAAAATGCAGAGCTGAACTGAGGTGTAATTCTAACATCAAGCACACTAATGACAGCAGGATTATTTTCTACTCAGTACTGGCCAACACGCCATAACAGAAGTTTTGAAATGTTCACATATTTATCTTCCTTCTGTTTGTCTTTTTCTGACATCTGTTCAGCTAAGGGCTGGAAGTATGGTTAAACCCAGGAGTTTTGAAAAGCAGTGCTTCATAAACTAACATGGAAATGAACATAGAATGTAAGTCACTTTCCTTCCCCTGAGACAGTGCTGTCCAAGAACGAGTTCCTCTCCCGCCCCTGGCCTGTCCTACCAGAAGTGTAGATGTCATGTATACTTCATGTGAGAAAGATGGGAAAGCCCAGTGTGCTTCAGGATCCTCAATCAAGGTGGTTTTGAATGCTAAGCAGTGTAATTACTACAAAGAACCTGGAGGTTCTGTCCCCTTTACTCTGCAAAGCTAGGACAATACCACACTCTATGCAGAATTATTCCTGAGGAATTCAGGAAAAAGAATGCTGTGTGTTTGTTTGCTTTAGCAGCCTCAGTGTTTAAGAGACAGGAGATGTCGAAGTTCAGACTGCCTGTGAAGCTGCAGCTTTGCCCTCAGTGTAAGACTTATGGGTACAACATTTGACTTCTCAGTACACACCTGTGCACCCAAATCCATGTGAAGACACAGCAGAAACCTTGAAAACTGCTCAAGGACCAAGGAACACCTTGGGTGCCATGAGCACACTTGGAGACTCCCCAGCACCTGTAGAGAGACTGGTTCCATCAGGGATCTTCATCTGCAGCTGGTTCTTAGCATAGATAAGCTGCTCTGGATTTGTTTTCCCCTGAGGGCTACTGTATAGGCCAAACGGGCAGATTTCCACAGGGACAAATAAGAGAAGTACTACTCATGCAAAGGTCATGTGTTCTACTGAAGTTTACATCCTTGTTCCGGTGTACAAGAATGCTAAAGCACACCAAAGAAAATAACCCAAGGTTTTCTTTAAATGTGAAGAAACTCAACTTATTTTTATGCCAGTCTTGTTCTCAGTCTTACTGAATCACTTTTGCTGAAATATTCCAAAAATACTCAGGCTGAGGAAAACAGCTGGCTAGAAAAATTTCAGTTCAGACATTAAAAGTTTTACAAATACTCTGAAAAACTATAAGGTACTACAATGGGAAGTGCTGGGCAACTTTTCTAATTGATGGTGCTACCAATCTATTACATAGTCAGGAATTTACATATTTTATTTATCATGGACTACACTATCAACTACCCTCCACTGAGCCTGAATACAGGCAGTAAAACAAAACCAGGAGGGAAGCAGAGAGCAGGCAGAGCTGCCAGCTGAACCTGGACAAGCCCAGTAAAACTGTTCTGTGGTCAGAGTGGCCAGTGAGAGACACCGAAGGAGTTTCTTGTGTCTGCCATGGCATTACAAAGCTATACCAGACACATGCACATGCACATCACCCTGATAGAGAAGGCTTTCACAACATGAATAGTCTGTTCCTCTCCCAAAGGTCATGTGCCTGAAACCCACAGCCAGTCAGACTGACGCTTGAATACGAGTGGAGCCGTACAGGCTGTCGAGATAAAATTATCACAGTCGTATTTCAGCAGATTGAAAAGAAACCTGAGATGCATGTTCAGATTAGCTGCAAGAAATAGGACTCCTGGACAAGCAGTCCTATCAGCATGCTGTAAGGAAAACTTGAGCAGGTTTCACACAAACCAACCCCTCGAGAAATAGAAACAAAATAGTTCCTCCTTCTGAGGCAGTAAATGAGTGTTTCCAGAGCCATGTGATGACAGTTTGGTGAGGACTGTACCTCAGATCTATCCGTGTGACTACAAAGAGAGCTGGCATTGAAGTCTCCTTTCTTAATTCACTCCTAAAATGTTTCTGCAGTGACACACATAGGACACAAAAGATCCCACCCAGGAGCTAATTTCTGAATGTACTGTTTACAGTTCTCAGAACAATTCCAATGAAGTGACAACTGGTGAAGATTTAAGAGATTGACTTATTTTCTGCTAACTCCAAAATGAAAACCAACAAACGAGTAGGTTGCAATATGTTAAGACACTTCAGTGCAATTGTCCGTGTGAGCAATGACAAAAAGACAAAAGTTTTAAAATTTTTAAGTTTCCATTGTGTAATAAGTAGTGGGTATAACAGGAATTTGAGTATCTTCAGGCTGGGAAAGACTAGATTTAGGACTGTGATAACCTATTTAATTTCCTGAGGTCATAAAGTTAAGCTGTAAAGTTCTTGCTTCAGGTCAAGAGAACTCCTGACACACCAGAAACTCTACTTCATGATGAATTACAGTCAGATAAAGCTGTCATTTCAGAGATTATAATACCAATGTTCTACTCAATAACCATACTTGTACAGGATGTTTCTTTTACGTCTGTAAGTGGGTTTTTGCACTTCTTACCTTCAGTAATGTGTGATCCTATCTTTGGATTGCCTGTTACACTAATATGAAGTGACACTTCCTTACCAAGGGTTCAGATTTTAGTTGACCTTCCATTCTGCCCTGGACAGGTGAATGAATCGGACTGTCAATTTTGTAATAGCTAGTTGAATTTTACTTTTAATAAGATTTCCAGTGCAGATTATTTTTGAGCCATTCTACCCATCAATTTTTTTATAGGGTCAAAAGAACTGTTGTTCTGGATCATGCATATGACAGCATAAAACAAGGATAAATTACAAGATTTGATAAGTAGGAGACAGAAGATAAGGAATTCACCTTCAATAAACAGTTGAATTGTGAGTACTAAGGTCTGGCTTTGAAAATAGAACAGGAGATACCTGGTAAAGAGAGTGATGTGTGACTGCCATGTAGACTTTCCATGGCCTTCAGAATCAGAGATGCTCAACATCTCTGAAAAAAAGACACAAAGGGTAATAATATTGCATTTAAAGCCATGGAAAGTTTATGTATGTAATGCACTGTCTCCTACCACCAATATTTTCAGAGTATGAACAGGGTTATTTACGAGTGAAAAAGGAATGAATTTATAAATGAATGGGTGTGCTTTCCAAAAAGCCATTAGGGCACAGGGCAGTAGCTGTCAGAAGAAAGGGGGGTTCCTTTCCTAACACTCAGACACTCTGGTCTCTTTTGGGATTCAATCCCATGAGGAAAGCTAAACCACAAAGCCATCTTTATTTTGGTCTTTGTCAAAGACCATCTTCCCTCCTTGCCCCATAACCACATCATCCAGTTTATTCAAGAATGCAGCTGGCCAGGTGAAAACAAGAGGGAATGTCTTTCTCTCATCATTCCTCAAGCAGAGGGTCTGTAAATGGCACACACCTACAGCACTTTGCCCTACAGAAGGATCATGAAAATGGGAGAAATGGAAGAATCACTACACAATGAACTGAATGCACAGAGTATGAGCCACACGGGGTATTCACCACAATGGGGCTGAGGATGGCATCACAGCCAAAAGAAATTTGGTTTAAATTGTAAAGCTCTCACATTGTATCATCTCTCTCATTGTATCATCCCACTGATGTGATAGTTTTAAAGTTTCACTAGACAAACTCATTTAAATATGCTTGTCATTTTAAATACTGCTACAGGAATCACAACTGCTGCATTTTTCACCATGACAAGCAGAACAGATTTAGGTTGGAACCAACTTACTTGTTACACAGAGTTTTCTTTCTAGAAAAATGGCAGTTTCTTTTGCCCAAACTTTAGTACTTAAAAAAGACAGTTTAGAAGTGTTTAATCTGTTCTCTCCTGCTGCTTTTGCCACTTCCTGCAATATTTGCAAAGTCCTGCTCTTTATTTAAAAGCTAAGTTATCAGACACGGTGACTAATTCCCCAACACATCTATATGATTTGCTGCCTACATCAACACGGGAAATTAAATGACCCAGACTGCACCTTCATTCTACTTATGGAGTGGAGAGCTGCTTCAAGACAATTAGAGTCTGTAGCTGGTCCTTTCCCTTGCTCTGTTTCCTCTCCAAAGCAGGGGAGCAGAGGCAGAGATGCCCAGGAAGAGTGCTCTGCATCTCTGCCCAGTGGTGACAGAATTCTTTATGATAATATTTCTGCTCCAAAAGCAGGAGTCAGATCAGAGCCTGGTAAGGTCTCCCACTCTATTGGTTTCACCATAAATGCGCACCATCCCAGAAATGTCTCCATGGGCCATGACAGACAAAGACAAACCCCAATTTCTCTGCTTCTTCCCTGAGCTGTGCAGGTACAAGGCAGCTCTGAACTGGTTTCAGTTTCAGTAGTTGCTAAAATGCTGTGCATCATAACTGGGCACAGTGTGGTGCTAAGTGAGCTCTGCAGCTTGTGACTGGCATTGGAGCATATCACACCAGCCTGGGAAGAGACAGAGGGCAGCTCATGTTGCTGTCTGCTGACACATGTCCTATGCTTGAATGGGGAGTGGGGACACTACACCTTCACACAGGCAATTCAAAACAAGATTTCTTGAGGCCCTTTCCTTTCCTTTCCTTTCCTTTCCTTTCCTTTCCTTTCCTTTCCTTTCCTTTGACCATGAGCAGTTCTGTAGAAATAAAGAAGATGGACTTCTCTTAAAGACAAAAGTTTGTTGAAGTTATCTGTACACATCTATCTACATATGAGTATATACACATGCATATGTACATATTCATAGTCTAGAGCTACCTTAACCTGGAGTCACCTGAGCTACTATATTTGAGCTTTTGCTTTCCAAATCTGTGACAAAAATGTGAGGATGGAAACTTAAGAAAGTTTCAAAAGCCCACAAACATCCTCAGTGAATAGGTTTTTCACATCCTCACATCCAGAGTACTAAAAAAAAATTATTTTAATAACTGAACTCCTTATAAATGATTAATGTAGTGTATTGCATGTAAGTGCTCTCCTGTTTCTAGGAATATCTTGTTGGGTAATATTCTCATTTGTGATTCATTACATGTTCTTTTATAATTGCAGTGAAACAATGGTTTCTGGGTAAGTGGTTTTAAAAAGTTTGTTGGGTGCTACAGGAGATCAAAGAATAATAAAACTTACATGGAAGCAAAAGTCGTGCATGAATAACAGCACCAGCTTTAACAAAGGACTGAATAAACACATGTAATTCTAAACAGGATGGACTGAATTTTTCATCCTGTCAATTCATCATGGAAGGGTCCATTCAAATGAAAAGGCTGAGCAGATAAGCCTGTACATATCACCACAACCATTTGCTTCAAAAACATACATACACAAGCCTAGGTTCCCATGGACAGGGGAACTCTAACTGCAAGATGCCAACACAGACCTTTACATGCAGAGTTTGGGATCCTCTAAACAGAGTAAATGCATGTGTAAAAGCAGCCTCAGCAAATAGTAATGACTAAACCAGGCAGTCTTTATTTCAGTGAGCAGAGAGGTGGCCAGAGCAGCTGGGATGACCTCAAGTTCATATCCTAGCACTATCAAGAAGCAGAAAACAACTGCCAAATATGTCAGATATGACACTTCAAGATCTAGTCACCTGTTGTTTTGTTTTAGTAAGGGAAGACATTGAGGCAGTGGCTGGGAATGAAATTTTTCTCTGCTATCAGAAATAAAAGGAAATATTTCCTGTAAGCATGGAGTAAGTAGAGCATTGAACAACTCTTAAGAGCAGATCACCCCCAAATTCAACCAAAATTCCTCACAGCTTCTCCAGAACTTCTACTACTTCCAATACAACCCTGGTGGGGACTCCTGAATCTCACTTATCAGTTCCAAAAACTTGAGGAATAAAGGGTTTTCAGCTTAGCCATCTGCATTTGGAACGAAAATGCTCAGCTGCAGGGTGACATTTGGCATTTTTGACAGCAAAAGTAAATTCCAAGTGCAGTGATCAGCCAGTGAGCAGCAGTCTGTGGAAGTAGTCACTCATCCAGACTGAACACAGAACACGTAAGTTAGCTTATTGCTTCCCAAATATCAAATAAAAATAAAATACGAAGAGGACAGCCTAATTCTGACTTAAACAGTGGAGAAAAAGAGCACAGAACAAAATGTGTCAAAAGTAAGGGGCCTTTTTCCCAGAAAATGATACAGTTAGATGTCATAAATTTTTTCAGAATAAAAGGAATGCAGTAAATAATATATTTTACCTATATAAAGTTTGGTTTTGAGCAATTGTACTGAAATGCAGTGTTTTGAATGCAATATCCAAGCATCACAATAATCCATTAATACAGAGCTATATGGCTATTATTTTGTCAAAATAAACTACAGAAAGGAGAAATCTTAGTCTTAAATTGCTCTGGGATTTCTGTATAGCCTCTTTGCAGAAATACTAACCTAAAACGTAATGTGAAAAAAGCAGGAACTAAGGACATTCAGACTGAATGTCTTTCTTCATTTCCAGGTGAACAGAAAGCTCCATGACTTGTGTCCAAATATTTTGAAAGCATCAATTCAGAGGAGTGACAGGCATTAAAGACATCACCTACCTTCCATGATTACATGTACTGTATCAGATTGAAGAAATAAAACTTTTTTTCTCCTTGCTATGGTAGCTATTTTCATTCCCCTCAACAGCAATCTACTCTTCTGTGGAATGCAGTGGCATTTTAAAACCTGAAGTGTGAAGGTCATGAACTGAATTAACACAAAGGGTAAAAAATAGTTAAAAAAATGTAGTACCGATATTTATACAGCAGTTTAACAGGCCATAATCATTATGAAGTCTGTGTAATTGTTTGTGTATATGAAGGGCTTCAGGGGGATGAAAACTGTAGTAAAATTTGATGTGCCTTGTAATCCCTGGATGAACTGCAAGGCTCTGCCTGCAGGAACAGCTTCTGCACTAGGAAATGCTGTTCTGTCACTGGGAGAGATATGCAGGTGAGACTGCCCAGCCATGTCTGGCTATGGGTGCCAGGAGCCCTGCCAGGCCACTGTGTGTGCCAAGCTGCTGCCCCACAGCCTGGGTCAGAACCAGGGAGGACTACCCCTACACCCTGCCCTTGCACTGCACTGAGGGAAATCCAGGAACACCAACAAAACCTGAAAAGTGCTGCATTCAACAGGCTCCTTGGTGTGGACAGTGGAAGGAGCAGGAAATGTGCAAAATGTGCCTGCTGTGCTGCTGGCACCAGGCAGGGACATGTGAGGCTGGTTCTCAGCACGCTGTGGGATTGCAGGTAAAGGCTGGCAGGTTGCTGTGCATGCTGCATGTTGCTGTGTTCCTGCTGCCCTCTTGGGTGTCAGCTCTCACCCAGCCCGGGAGCAGCCAGCAGCATCACCCTCTCCCCGTGTCTGCATGCTGTGTGACTCCATGCTGCCTGCACTTTCATGCTCCACTGTTATACAGTACAAACAGGGAAAGTTTTCTGCTGAGGCAACAGCCAATACAAAGCTACCAGAAAGACCCCAAGCAAAAGCCACCCAGAACAACAAAAGAGAATTCAGGGTGCACAAAACAAGTCTACACTGCTAACAGTGTTGTGTGAATAACTTACTGGCCTTTTTCTACCTCTACCCTTTGTGCTTTAGTACCAAAAGGTGTTAGGAAGCATTCAAAACACCTCAGCTTGACTCTAAGAAGCTAAAAATCTTAACAGAAATTGCATATGGAATTCCTTTTCTTTTGTAAGCTTCAGAAACACATGCTTTGAAATTCCCAGTGCTCTTCCATCAATGTGGAGGTAAGTAAATGTAGCAAAGAGCAAAAGTATTACAGGGCAGATTCTTCTCTGCTTTTCATTACATTGTACAGCTGCTCACATCTGTACCATGAGTTCAAAGCTTGAACACAAACTGTTACTTTCTGACAAAAACTCCGCACTGTGTATCAGAGCACCTAGCCACATTTTCAAAAGCTTTTTTTTTAATCTCCAAGAAGAATGCTTTCAGACATAAATCATATTTCTCCAAGCCACTGCCAGTACCCAAGCAGTCCCCAGGAAGACAGATAACACCACACCCTACCCGTAGAAATGATGCTCCTCCGACCGCTTGCTCTGTTCCCTGCTTCGTCTGCCTCAGAGTGCCCAGATCAGATCCTGCCCCGGAGAAAAAGCAGAGTCAAAGGCTTGTGATACTCAGAGCCGAGGCTGCAGGAGGATCAAGGAGTACTGGGCTGAAGCAGCATGGGTGGGAGATGTATCAAAGTATATTATTGCTCAATCATCACACATAGGTAATTGAGAGCATCTCTGTTTGAAACTGCTGGTCACCATCTGGTGATAAAATATGGAGATGCCAAGTGAGTTAAAGCAAGCTTGTGCATACCAGCATATTTTAGTTACACTACATAATGAAACCCATCATCACCTTCATTCATACTGTGGTGTCTGTCCCAGCATTGCAGTTTCATACAATTTGTGTTAACTTTTTCTCTCCTTAGCTTCAATTACAAGGCAATTTCATCTTTCCATCACATACACATAAACATAACCTTCCAATACAAGACACTTCTCATATGAAAGAAAGTTAAGTGCAAAAAGAGAGCAGCTGAGACCTACAAAGTCATGCCACTCCTAAAAACAGGCACAGAAGTCACGCATTGGCATGAATTTGCTAAATGGTGTAGAATTAAAGTGTTAAAGAAAAAGACAGGAGTCTGGCCCTTCCCCTGCTTCACAACTCTTTGGTGTGAATTACAGAATCCTGGGACAGCAGCAAGATGAGGCCTAGCTGACCTTTAAAACAGTGAATAATTTCCTAACATGGTGAGATGTATTAAATATATGTAACACCTTTAAACACCCAAAGCGCTCTCCTTTTAATTATTTTTGCTACATCTGAAATATTTGAGGAAAATGTAGATGATATCTCTAATTTGTTAATTACCAGCTGGCTCCTACCATGCATTATTAAGCTACTATGGCAGTGACTAATGCCTCTGACAATACTAAATTACCAACAACACCTTGTGGAGGAATGTGACCTGAGCTGCCTAGAAAGGACTACCTGCAGGTGTTTATTTTCAGATAAAGATGGTTTATTAACTCAGCAAACATGACACCAAACATTAAGTACCACAATAATGCCCAAGTCTAGAGGAGGAAGGCTGCACCCCAAACCCCACATGCTGCCTACCCCATGAGCAGTGCCATGCCCCATGCCCCATGGCTGGAGTAACTCAGACACCTGCAGCTTGCTCCCTGCTCATGGCACAGATGTGGAGGAGGAAGAGCACACAGAATTTTTCTCTGGAGCTGCTTTAGCTGCAACCATGGCTCCCTGCTCAGTGGCTTGGGCAGGGGTGCTGGATGTGCACCCTTGTTCAGGACTCCTCCACTTCCAGATCAGCTTTGGTCCCAAAGGCTTTGAAAGAGGGAAGCTGAAGACAAAGGAAATGTCATTGCCCATAGAAGGTCCCTCAGCACAACTGCAGCCCAAGCACCTTTGAATACAAGTCTTTCCCTTCTTTTCTTTTTTTTTTTTTTTTTTTCCTCTAAGCACTTTCTGCCAAATTGATTAAACTAATAACATTATAGCTTGGACAGGAACATACACATCTTAGTCGTAAGTGTGTGAAATAAAATTACTCTCCTTTCCAAATCCTCCTGGAGTGGTTAGGAAATCCAGTCTTCTCTTGTGCGTTTGCATTATAAAACTGCTGAACAAACCTATTCTGCTGTAATGGGAAGGGACACATTTTCTTCCCTACTCTAAGTAGGTCAATGAAAACATGATGTTGTGAGGATGAAGCTGTTTTCCTCCATCTTCTTTCCCTTAATGGCAGTTTCAAATCATTCCAATTTAATTATGTTTCTAGTGTTAGCATAATAACATGGTAAGGTTATTAACAACTAATGTATTGGTGGTCCTAAAGTCTGGGGTTTGTACTTTCTCGTGAGCTTATTTCAGCCTTAGGTACACACATGCAATTCCTACGCATGGAACATTGTGGCACAGTTAAGAAAAGCCTGCAAATAAATCTGGATGTGAAATGCAATGCATTATGAGGCACAAAAATTTAACTCCCAGCTCGGACACTGGGAGCTTATGCATCAATGTGATTTCCTTTTTAGGATGACATTCTGACTATCACTTCCTCTAAATCTGTGACCAGTGAACTTGCTCTGAATGAACACTGGAGTAAACAAAGCCAGAATATTTCCAATGGATCTACTCCAATTCATAGCAACTGGAGACTTCTCTGTGTGCATTTTGTCAGGAGAGATTATCCAGTAGCTGGAGAAATATTCAACTTCCAGCTAGAGTTGTCTGAATGCAAACTAAAGACCACTGGCAATAAAAATACTTTTCAGGGAAGAACACCCCTCTCCTCAATGAGAAAAAGGGAAGAAATTGCATTACACTAAAGAGAATACACAGTGCTGAAAGTATTATCAAAAGAAATGTGTAACAAATAAAAAAAAAAAAAAAGGAGGTTGCTTTTCTACCATCTATTTCAGAACAGATGGTATGAATTAGCTTTGTTCACATTATCAAAAAAAAAAAAGAAAAAAAAAATAATTCACCTCATATAATGCCTGTTGCAAGCTCTCACTCACCCACACAAGAACTCCAAAGGCCTCCTTCTGCAGCCAAATGTTTGTCATAGCAAAAGTTACACGCTCTTACAACCCACTCCTTGTATCCTTGTCCTGGAAACAACAGGCCTGCCTAGGACAGTAAAGTTAAGCACATACAACTGGACATCACTCTGTCCTCAGTGTGAAATTTTTACCCTATGAAACCCCATGACTTCAAAGGAAACTCAGATTTCATCCGAGGAATCCAATTACATATTTCAGATTTAGGATGGACTGTCAAGTGCCAGCTGACAAAGTGATGTCCCCAAGTATTTCAGGACAATGATATTCAAGATGAAATGCAAAGCCAGCTGTTTATGCTTTATCTAAGGAACATTTCAAAATGAGGAAATTATATGATGATTAAGTGCCTCCTCCACCTCAACAAAACACATTCCGCTCTGTAGAGATCTTTGCAACCAGAATTTAGAAAGAATGTCTGCCATCAAAATAATGCCATGAGCAGTATTATCACCAGTATCATCAAGTCATAGGGATGGTAGGAAAGATATGTAATCTACCTCCCATCGTGAGATAGAGTCAGATGCATTTTGTTCATGTTTATTGAAGTAATTCCTAACACTTCAGTGATGGAGACTCCACAAGATCCACTGGCAGGGTATTTTGTGAATAAAACCATCATAGGTTTAACTTCCTCTTCCTTGTTTCATTTTAGATCTGTTTCTCTCTGTCCATGGCACAGAAAAGAGTTTACTGGCCCAGTCTTTGCAACAGCCTGTACTGTGCTGTCTGGGCCTGAAAACCTGCCTTTCTCCTACTCACTCCTCAGCAGGCTGCTCTTCTTTAGGCACAGAAAACATAATCCTTTCAGGGTTCCTCCTGGGGTATGTCCTGTAGATCTCTGGTCACTTTTCCTGCCCTCTTCTCCACATCCAAAGTGGTCAGCATTTTTTTCAAGAGCAGTGCTCCAAATTGAACACAGAACTCCAGCCTCTGTGCACCCAAGACAACAAAAGTGCCCTTGCAATGCTGCTTCACAAAAGACACCAAGTTGTGTGTAGTTTTTCATCAGCACACAGTGCAAAACACAGGAAATCCATCAAGGACTGGGCCAAGTATTTGCAGAAACTTCTCCACTTTTTATTTGCTCTATCCACCAGGAGCAGGGTGGAAAACCAGGTAGGACTATGTCCTCCGAGGCTGAAATACCCAATTTTATGCCCTTGCTCTGTATAGAGCCTGTCAGTAGAGGTAGTCAAGCCTAGTACCTCCAGTGGTGCACAACAGAAAAAGGATGGGACAATGACCTGTGAAACAAGTATGGACAGACCTGGCTAGGCTGGGGTTGCTTTCTGGCAAAGCTTGGTTTCTCTTGGACATAACACAATGGATGACTTATTTAGTACTTTAGTACTTAGCAAAAGCTCAGGCTTTGTGCACAAGGAATTTATCTCCGCTTCCTGAAAATGAGAATGGCCTGAAAAATTATCAGTCTGTCTTCTTAGTTGATGCCTTTTTCACAGAGAATACACTCTTCCAACAAAAGTGGATATTAAAAAGAGTAACTGCAAAGATTAAGCCCATTCAGTCCAAGTTACCAAGTCCTGTACATGACACTCAGCCACCACCTATTCTCCCTTCCATGAAAATGTACTGTCCTGCAAAGAGTTCACATGAGCCTGGAACTAATATTTTTCCAAAAGTCTTTAATCTCTAACACTTTTAATTCTATTTAGGAATTCTATTTAGGAATACATTACCAGATTTAATGTAGATGAAGAACTTACATTTGTTTGTATTCTCTTCAACCATCCACTACCTCCTTTATTTATTTAACTGTATGACTTCTGAAATCGTATTTACTATCACCTAGGGTCACGTAATTGCTTTTTGCCATTATCATTTTAGCAATTTTCCTCTGTTTACCCCCACTTCCTACTACAAAACCTTTCTTCAGTTGCTTTGCTAAATTTTATGGCTGACCTGAAACTTTATATATCAAATATTAGAGTGAGGCTGACTGTATTATTTACCCATTTTCAGCAAGTTTCAAAGCCAAAGCTATGGAAAAGAAATCATTTCACCTGTGCTAAAAGAAATCTTTAACTATTCTTTTGCTGAGAAGCCTTCATTCCACCATTGTTTCACACAAAAAAATTCTGCACGCAGATACAACTGTTACTTTTCTGTCACTATGATCAAACAGCCGCTGAGTTTGTTAACAGAAGTCATGCTTCATCCCCAAGGATGCTCACAGAGAGCTTTAGAGCTTACAAGTGCAAGTGATTGCCCTGGCAGTGGAAAGTCTACACCTTTGCTGATGACTTCTGTTTTGAACTGATGTGGGTCTATGGGAGACATGCTCGGGGGCTCCTTGCAAGCCACACACAACCTCTTGTATTTGAAAACATGTCTCCTCCAGAAATTTCCTCCCTGAGACTCTCTAGACAAGCAGAGGAGTTGGAGCAAGGACTGCTCTGAATTACCACTTCTGAATGTGCTGCCCAGCCTGCTGTGACTGTGTTTGATGGGTCACCCAACTCTACAGCGGGAATCAGGGGAAAGACAACTCAGAGCTTGGATGAAGAGGCCTGGAAGGTGGCAGAGAAAGATGGGAAGCCAGGATGCAGAATAAGTTGTAGGGGCAGTAACATAATAGATAGCATTATCAGAAGTGGGGTTTTAAAAAAAAAACAAAAACAAAAACAAAACATGACTTGTTTACAGAATAGCCTGGCAGAGAATGTAACATGACTCTCAGCTTTGTTAGGTTCTCCCTGCATTCCTGTACCAACCAGCATAATATAATTTATAGCTGCATTAAGCTGATGTGACTTATTTTCCCTAATGAGACATGGAAACTGATTGAAATTTCAAGAACAAAAATAAAATCATAAAACATTTTGCATTTTGTTAGATCTGTTTGTAAATTCGTTCAATCTGTTTGGAAACAGATTGTTGGTGTATATTTGAAGAAAAGTTAAGTATTTGCTATCATAAGAGCAATTAAAAATGTACATCAAATACCAAGATAAAGGACTGGCCAGCTCTCCTAGACTAACTTTAATTTTTCAAGTAGGTGAGAAAGGTTCCAGTCATACAAGATATATAGGATTCCATGTTAAAAAAGTGACAAGATTTCAGAATTATCAACTCAGAAGTTTAAAAATTATTAAATCAATGTGTTACTTTTGTAATTGAATGTAATTTTTTTTAGATGTAAAGGTAGTCATTCTCAAGTCAATTTATAGGAAAAAAAGAATGATCTAAAAGCAGAGAAAGGATTGTATTTCCATATCAGACAAATGACACAGTATGTTTCTAAATCCAATATAAATGACTTGTGAATTAGAAAAAATTCAGAGGACAGAAACTTGTGATAGCCAAATAATCACTGCTTTATAAATCTGGAAAGAATCGAAGTGTTCCCTGATCTTCCTCCAAGGACAATGTTGCATTAAGAAGGAATGCACTGAAAAGGTAGTAATTACTAGAAAGCACATACTTCCGTTACAAGAGGTATTTTTAAAATGTAGCAGGAAACCCCAAGATTACTAATTCTATCTGCAGCTGTTACTTGGTAAAGAGTACTCAAGGACAACTTCACTCGAAGCATGTTCCTCTGTGCTTTGCCTTTGTTACTTTCATTGTGTTTAAAAAAACTAGTCACAAGTTGTCATCAAATTGCTTTGAAAGTCTACTTGCTGACAGACTTTTCTGTCTCTGCTTCATTTTTATCTCTCTTTTTTTTTTTAGGTTCCACTTAGTGCAAATTTTCTTACAAATTTAAAAAGAGGTACCAGACTAGTCTTATCTTTACCATAGACATGAAAGAAAATAAGAATACAGCATGTAGGTACTACTTTTCATCCCTTGATCCTGGAGCACTTCACAGAACCAGGCAAGTATCACCATCACTGCTCTGAGAATGGGATACACCAAACCCTCTCCCTCCATGGCTTGACAAAGATCACAAAGCTGACTTGTTCCCTCCATTGCCCCAGGGAAGGTTATGTTCAGCAAACAGCTATCATCAGGCCAGCACATGAATTAATAAAGAAAGATTCATGATTTCCACTGCTTTCCTATCTCTTTATTACTCAGAGTATAATCCCCAAACCAACTTTTATAGCAAGAGGCCACATAGTTGGTTCAGACACAGGAAAGAGACAGTAGAACTCAGTTTCCTGTAACACCCCCTGCCAGGAAGGATGATTTTTCAAGACTGTTAGGTGTTAGGCATTCTCTCAACTACCACAGCTGCAATTAGATGCATTTTTAAGCATCCTATTAGCGGGAAATATTGCTGTGTTTCCAGGCAAAGTCACTGCATACCATAATCGTTACCCAGGAAGTTCTTTATTCCCTGATACACCAGGAGCCAGAATGAATAGTAATTGCAAGAGATCTGACATCACTTGAACAGGCAATTTCCTTGGGTTTCCACTCGTGGGCTCAGAGGTGATAATATGGCTCCATAGGACATAATAATTGCATTAGTTTGGGGGTTGGGTGGGTTTTGTTTTTTTACAGATTTACAAAATTACAGAATTGAGGCTTTCTACAGTGTGGTGCACCATACAGACTGTCATACTCTGCCAAAACAAATCACTGGGAGAAAAATCAGGAAAGGAAAATAAAGGAAATTGTATCACTATAAGCTGCTTCTTCGGAGCTCAGAAAAACACCAGCACATTGTCAGGAAACCTTAGGGAAACAGTCCTTAAACTCCTTACCAATCAATTCCTGATGACATGTCCATTTTCTTATTTATGGCAAAATGACCACTGCAAAAAGTTTGAAGATGAGGCTAGAAGTTTTACGAAGGCAAAGAAGATAATGACAGAAAGAAAATGTGAACCATGTACACTAACTGTAAAATCTAGCAAGGAGGGATTTTTAATACCCATAAGTATATCCTTGCCACTGGTTTTAGCATGGTTTGCAAAGAAAAAGGTGTAGGATCTATTAAAGGGGAAAAATGCTGCAAACCCATTTTCACCTCAGAAAGAATGATGGTTTTGAACTCTCATGACATAGTCACAACTTAATGGTACAAAAAGGGAGGGACCAGCCTCCTTGAGAAGCAGACATACTACCAGCCATGACAAGGTAGTGCTTCTCCCTAGTAGACACCAAACAGTCAGCTCCCTGGAGCAGGAAAGCATGGCATATGCTGGTGATGCCACTGTACCAGCATCAGAGCAGCACCTCACCCACTCACACAGTACTCGAAACCAGGAGGCACCAGCTTCATCAATGATCTGACCCCTGCTGGATCCTCCTGAAGATCAGCACCTTCATAATCTCTCCTCTCTCTGCAGCAGCAAGGAGCAAGGGCAGGGGACAGGCTCCCTCTCACCATCCCATCCCCTCTGTCTCAGCAGCACTTCTCCATTTCCCCCTGTGTGGGATTACTGGGGGTCCTGGGAGATGCGAGGAAGGGAAGGGAAAGTTGCAGCGAGAAAAGAAGTCCAGAAGATCAAGAAGAGGGTGTCACCATCCCTAGCAACATCTTGTTACAAAGGCCTTTAAGAAAGTGATGTCTGCTTCTCTCTTCTTCTTCCCTCCCTCCCCACTTCCCAACAAATCCTAGTCACCTAAGGAGCACAAGGCTAGTGAGGGAGAATGGGGCGAGGAAAGAGGTTCCAGTCCCTGTGTCATGTCCTGATAAAGCTCCCACACCCTTACCCAAAAACCTCAGTATCACACTGATGTGTAGTACCATTATCACTGAGCACATCCAGTACCACACTCACCCTAACCAAGAAAAATTCACCCTAACAGCTGGCCAAGGATTTTCCACTTCAATAAATACGCCAACATTATAATAATTTAGAATTTGTATCAAATACACGTACATTTTCTATGGGAAAATATCACTTTATTGAACATTTTCCATTTATTGCTAGGACAATTGGAAAATATTATTTCAGGTGGATTAGGTAGACCAGAACACTTTTAAAAGTCAATCTAATACCACAATTAGTTCTTTACCCTGGGAACATCCTGTTCCGGGCTGAGATGTTCATTCCCTTCCAGGAGCGAGGTTTTTCAGGCAGCTTCCCTTCCCAGAATTCAAAGCATGTTTCTTTGTGACAAAGCTCTCCAGTGCCTCTTGGACATTTAATTATGGGAGAAGGGTCTCAGATAATGAAATGGGAACATCATGCTCCTGAACTATAACTTCTGTAAAGCAATACACTGTGGTAGGGAAATGCAATTAGATTTTGAACTGACTCAGGAATTTCCCATGGAACATTAATTCTATTTTCTGCTCACCTTTGAATGTCAGTCTATTTTTCTCTTTCAGTTTAGGAAGCTTATAAAAGGTGCAGTAAACCCCTACTTCTAAATATGTGGATTCTCCCTCCCTCCTTGGGGAAGAGTTCCCATAGCCATGGGAGCAGTGCATCTGCAAACACAAGCCTATTGTGTTAAACCTTATCAGAGGCGATGCCTAGCCCGAGGAACTTCTACCTAGATACCCAACACAGAGGAATAATAAAGGTATTTTCACCCCCTACCAACCCCTTGTGGTCTGCAGGGGCTTTGAGAGCTCACATGACTTGCCTGAAGCTGCACAGGACCCTGTGCAAGAGCCAGAAACTAACCACAACTTCACCAAGACTCACTGCAAGTTTTACTCATCTTGACATTTTTTGTCTCAAACGTCTTCTACTTAATACCAAAACAAATATTACACTAATTCCTTGATGTAATGTAAAAAAATCTGTTCATGTAAGGAACTGTTGGCATGGGAATTTAGAATAGGACTCAAGCACTGAGCTAGTCTGAGCTACTTAAAAGAACACCCAGCTATTACAAACTGTAAAGAACTGGCTTGAATTTCATTTCTCATCCCTACATTCGTTTTTTATTCCAGATTTACCTTAAAGGTTATCTATCTCTTTCTTCTCCATCCCCTACACTTAATCGCACAGAAAACACTTCACAGCAGATTCGTTTACCCAAACATACCTGAATGTTTTGCAAAATTCAGGCAAGCTGACCAACAGGGATGAACTCAATCAAATGCCAGAAAGATACCAAAACATACCAGACACATCATCTTTCCTTGAAACAGAGGAACTGTTTCTATTTTAGTTCACCCACTTTCACATATTTTGCACGACACAGACTGCCATAATATGCATCTCTTCAGCACTGATATCTATAACCAAAAATGTCAGGCGTTTCAGTTATCCGCAGACAGCACCTATTTCCTATGCTTATTATGGGCAGTACTAACACGTCAGGAATTCTGAGTATGTTTGGGTGAACTGACACCAGATCCAAAGTTAGGAGCTTCTCTACTATGAGTGTAAAACACACATGCCCAGAAAAAATGGTAAAAACAATGCTGGCATTTAGATGACGCACACTCAAAGCCCAGATTCAGATGAAACTCTCAGACTACAAGTTCTTGCTATATAACAAATATTACATCTAACTTCCAAATGAGTTGCTGTATTCTAAAATCCTTTTGGGTATAGCAACACCACAACTTCACCAGAAATGTTTCAGAAACTTCCTGAAAAAGACATTGACCAATGAGGCAATGTATCTGCCAGATACTGAAATTACTTCTGATAAGTTCTAGAAAGAACAAAATAGCCTGAATTTCCTTTTTTATTCACAAATTCACTATCTAAGTGAAGACTACCTCACTTAGGGAATCTGTGCAGGGGAATGCACAGATTTTTAAATTATTGCTAGAAGGACTTTGTTCAAAGCAAATTATAGCCAAAATGTTTGGTTTTTTTTTTTCCTCAAAAAAACCAACAAAACAAACAAAAAAATCGAACTCCCAGTAAAAGCATTATTTGGGAACAAACAAACAAAAAGGTTAAATTTAATTAACCCTGTGCTATGATCAAATTCACCCAGGAGGAAACAGTTTGTAAGTGAAACCATGGCCAAACAAGCAAGCAAACATTGACTACATCCTCTTAAACATGGAAAACAACTTGCTATTCAACTTTGTAATAATAAGCAGCATTTCAAACAGTATGTCCCACTAACGAAGAGCAAAGGTATATAACAAAAATAATCTGTTAGGAAAGCAGCACTCCAAACTATAATGGCAAAATAAAGCCCAAGACTCCATAGGTATGCCAAGAAAAGTAACCTTGTGAGTTAACACTTCACTGAGGAATAAAGTTCAAATGCTCCATATGGGGCAAACGGGAGACTAAACCGTCCGGGGTAAGCATTACTTAAGTATCCACCTCATCCTAGAGGAACTGCCAGAGTGCTCTGAAGGCAGCAGGAAAGCCCAGAAGATCCACCCTAGCAAATGCATGCAGAGGCAAGCTTCCTACTTACCCCACCGTATGCACCATGATCTCTTTAGCCACCTTAGTAACTCCCAAGTATCCAGAATGATGTTATTTTTTAGGGAATATCACAGCTGCTAGAGGAGACAGAGGCAAGCTGACAAGCAGAGCTTTGCGAGAAGCCAGGCAGAGAGGGATGAATTTAAACCTTGGCTCAAGATGCTGTGTATTCTGCGTCTATCTTTAACTTCTAAATGATTTGGTTTCACATTCCTCTGAAGTCCTGCTGGCAGATGCCTTCGTGGAGCTTTACCAATCGCAGGCACCCGGCTCCCTCTCCCCCTCTATCCCTCCACCTCCCTCCTCCCATCCTCCCAGGCTGCCACTCCACCCCCATCTGCCTCATCCCCACTCTCCTCACCCACACACTCTCACACCCTCACTCACACACTCTCTCATACACACACACACACAGAGAGACACAGACACACACACACACACACATATACAAACAGAGACACAGACACACACACACACAGAGACACATTCACAGACACACACACTCTCACACACACATACAAACAGAGACACATACACAGACACACACACACACTCTCTCTCACACACACACACACACACAGAGAGACACAGACACACACACACACAGAGACACATACAGACACACACACTCACAAACACACACATCCACCCACACACATATACATATACATACATATACATACACACACCCNGGAATCGGGGCAGCGACCTGAAATCACAGCTTGTGCCCACTCAGGCAGGGTTCCTGAGCCCAGGGACACCGACCGAGCCGCGGTCCTTAACGGGACCCCCGGGGCGCATCTGCCGCAGGGGATCCGGGGCACAGCGAGCTAGAGGCGCGGGGAAAGGCAGCAATTCACCCGCTGCTGGGCCAAGGCTCGGCAGAGACTCACAACTGCAAGCTCAGAGCACTTCTGACTAAAGCACAGGGAGCTTTACGGAGGAAGGGCATTTTAACAAAAACAACAAAAACCACAAACAAACAAACTCCAAAAACAAACAAACACCCTCCCTCCCCCCCCCAAAAAAAACCAAACAAGAAAACCCCCAAAATAAAATACAAGATAACAAAAGTTTGTACCAGGTCTTGACTACAAAGCTTCTAAACTTCCACTCTTAGTCCCGCGGCTCCTTACAGTAACAATGCGTTGCAATGTTGTTTAGACTCTGAAGTAACTAGACTACAAACTAATGATAGTATTCTAGATGACTGAAGTGGGGAAAAAACTCCTTCCACCTAACTCCGAAAGTCAGCATCCTTACCAGAGGTTGCTAGTGTTGACAAACCCCTGACTCTAAAGATCAGCCTTTCGAAGCAGCAGATTTTAATGCCCAAATGCGTATTCAGCCGAACAGAGCTTGCCATCAAGTCTGCCTTATGCCAGACATGGGTGGGAGCGGAACAAGCCACAAGTCTTTATGTAAAATGTATGAATTATTGAACACTTTCAAGAGGAAAATACCAATTGCCAGTCACATCAATTCAAACAGAATAACCTGGTAAATGTCTCTGGTTTCTTAGAGTCTTCAGCCTTTGAGCTGCTGCCAAGAGGGGTTGTAGGGATGCAGCCAAGCAAGCAGCAAGCACAGGTTGGGGCAGAGCGGGCAAGGCCAAGCTGTGCCCAGAATCCCTTGGCTGAAAACACAGTTTGAAAATGCCTTGCCAATGCATTTCATGGGGCATTACACTTTTCAGAACGTCAGTGTTGGGAGGCTGGACTGATACAGTAGTAAAAGTGATCAAGCATTTCAGGCTAATGAAGGAAACTGGTGAAACTTGGAAAGGCCTCAAGGAGAGGGGGTAAAAAAATCAGCCAAAGGGCTGCATCGTAGTGCATATTAAGAAAGTCTCCACATCTCCTGCCTGCTTGATAACATGCATAAAAATTTGTGTGTTTGAGAACACATATAGCATATATAGTCTGATGAAAAACAGTAACTCCACAGTAATTTTCATGGTCAGTCTGCACACACTGACAGGCAAGAGCTCTTAACCTGGATTGAGCTCAGGTCTGTGGGCCTGGAAGTGTTGCCAGCAACACAGAAATATTAAAGAACAAATCAGCTGACAACTCCCGAAAAACTGAAAGATTTATTTTGAATCACTAACATTTGTTACTATTAGCAAAGCCAGACCCCAGTATGTTCAATACCTGCCTTCCAGAGCAGCTGAAAAACTCCAGCTAAACATGCCATGGACTTCCTGCCAGACAAGGAAAAAGTCACTTCACTGCTTTTTCTCAGGATTCCTGATACAACAGTTCAAGGTATGTGTCTATTATTCAGGCTGAGGAGCTGCAGCGAACTGCAGGCAAGCTGCCTTGTCTGGCACTGCTTTCTGACAGAGCCACCTCTAACACTGCTGGTTTATTAATCCCTCAGAGCACAGAAAATCAGAGCCAGAGAATTCCCGTTCAAATGGTGCAACTTCACATAATGCAGTACATATATCAAGTAATTCTTTTTCCCAATTGTTTGTAAAGATGTCAGCCTTGAAGGGCAGATAATCACTAGAAGCAGAGACCAACTGTTAAAATTAGGTTTTAAAAAGCACAGTGCTTAAGATGCTCAGACAAAAGAACAAAGAAAAGTCTTTGTGCTTTTGTTGGCAGAAGGCTCCTTTCTAATTAGGGCAACAAGGAAGGAAGAAAGAAGCTCCCCGTGGAAGAAGGTGCGATGGACAAATGTGGTGATTCAGAAATGAAGTCATGAACAGGAAGCATTAGGACTGAGCTGTTTATAGGACTTCAGCCTACCTCTAGAGAGTGCTTAAGTGTTAGGGAAAACAATGGCAGGGAAATCCACGGAAGCACATCCACACTTTTATCTAAGCTTGTGTGTTTCCCTTAGTAGATACAGAGGGAAAAGAGATTTGGCTTTGAATCCTCTAAAAGGCCACTGTTTGCTTCCCATGCGCTCCTAAGAGTGTATTTAAAAACCTGAGAGTACGGGGAGGGGAAGAGCTTTGGAAAATTACGCTGCAAGTTACTGGGAAACCTTGGATGTCAACATGGACAGCATGATCCCAATCCCATGAATGAGACAGTCAGAGGTCTTATGTCCAAAATACCACACAAGCCAAAGGAGAAGACAGGTGTCCAGTTTCCTCAGATGAAGAGCTGTGCAGTAATACCAGGGTCTAATGCACAACACAAAGTGTACAGCTGCGAGATTCACCACTGCCGTGACAGGGAATACTACGCTCTCAGCAGGGTCTGTTGCTTATAACCATCACCAAGTGTAACAGATCAGGGACTTCTGTGGCATTAGATTGGAGATCCATGAAAACATATTGATAGTAAGTTCTTGCAGAGGAGTGGGAGCTCGAGTTGGAGCTGGCATGGCAGCAGACAAGGGAGTGGCAGAGAGGGGAGAGTAATTTGGTACCAATGACAAGTGTAAAGAGGTAACATGTTTGGAGCCATGTGACTTCCTACTCATTCCCAATTTAGCCAAGTGCCTAAGAGGCATGATCTGTCCTTTCATGTTTAGCTATTTTTAATGTGCACAGAATTTGCTCTTTGTCTCCCCGTGTCTGTCAGTGTCTTCAATTCATTAGTCTTGGCAGTCTTAAGATTTGGGCTTACTGGGACAAGCAACATCTACCCTACGGGCTCAATCCTTTTAGGTCTTGCTCAAGAGTATGTCTTCTACTTTGGAATGATCTTGTTAACCTCTGCAGATATTGCAGTACAGGTTTGTTCAACAGTAAGAGCTCTGGAGTAGGGACTGTAATTGCACTGACGGGCATGCAGTTTCTGCCCGTCAAAATGGATTCAGCACTGTTTATTCGGTATTACTCAACCTGCACACCCCTCACTGCCCCAGCTGACCTCCAGCCAAGCCTACTCAGCTACCTACTTACACCAACAGCCCTCTCCAAAATGGTCCAGCAGGTGGGGTTTGGCCAAGTATTGATCCATGTGCTGCTTTTCTCTCCTGCCTACCACTTTTTTTTTTTCCTTAAAGAGGTGGGGGACAGCTGTTGCAGCAGTGGGAACAGGGGGCTCTTAGTGGCAGCCCCCAAGCACCCACTCCCTTGCTGCCCCCCACCATGCAGCCTCCAACACAGCAGGATATATCTGCCCTGGAAGGAAACCCAAGGGATGGACATGGGCTCACCCAGGGCAAAACACTGCCCTGGTCTCCCAGTGTGGAGTCTGACTGCTGTGGGCACAACACTCCTTCCATTTCCATGAGGCTCACTGGGTAATGGCAGGAAGCTCAGTTACTGAAAATGTTCAGATGGGTGAGCTCTGCTATTTGCAAAACACATGCAAATTGTTTGAATTCTTGATAAGCATTAATAAAGTAAACGGGGAATACACTTAGTACATACTCTGCGACCAGTTTTGCAGCATCAGACAATTTTCTGTGCTGGCTTTTCTGTTCTTGATTTCTGTGTTTCTGTGATTCAAGCCATAGGGAAAGAAGGGAGATCATCCATGATCACAATTTGAAGCTTCAGGAACAAATCATATTTTCAGTCATTCCATTTTACTGAATAAAGGAAAAATCTATTTACTTTTGAACAAAAAGACTACTCCTTTTGTTAGGTGCCCAAATTGACCAACAAAATTAGGACCTGAGATATAATAAAATGATGAGCTACTTTTAAAAAATGAAGTTTTGTAGGTAAATGGATAATTTTACCAGACTGAGAAATATTTTTCTAGAAAGGTAAACTGGTAAACCTAAGCCCACAAAGTGCTGAGGCCTGAAAAAGTCTTTCTGGAACTGCTAGTGCTCCTGGATAAATGAAAAGGCTGCTTTCAGACTTTCTAATATCATCTATTATTTGTCCGCTACCTGAAAATGCTGAACTTTCAAGGTTTGAAGTGACAGCTATAGTTCATTTAAGTCGCTTGGTGAGCAGTGCACCTAATGAAGATTGTCTTCCTCAGGATTTATGATCCTCTGCTATTTATTGCTTCCAACAACAGTAATCCCTGTTTCCTCTAAGCTCTCATGACCACTCCTGCCCCTCAGGACAGGAGAACTGCCTACCTCCATTTCCAGCTTCATGCAGCCAACCTGCACTGCCACCTTCACAATTATCCTTTTCATTTCCCCAGGCCTCCATGACTGTTCTTCTTCTAGATACTGTCCTGAGATACCAGTATTCCCAACTCCCTACCACTTCCCCATCTGTATTTTTCTCCCTGCCTGTGGAAAGAGCAGCAAGCAGGTTGTGCAGCTTGATTCAGAGACGTGTGTGCTCAGACTGAGCAGCCAGCACATGGGAGCTACTTTAGGAGGGGAATGTTGCGTGTCCTGTTCTTTTTTGGGTTGGTATCTTGGATTCCACTTCAGGAGAGTCAAGGAGAGTCAGTATAGCCGAGATTTCTTCCTAAGTGTTTAATTTAGCAGAAGCTGTCTAGTGAGTTCAAAACTACTGGCTGTGGCCAGGAGTGTGAGACAAACAAACCTAATGTGTTCCCCTAAGAATCCAAACTCTGAAAATAAAATAAACAAACAGCCCACATGCCAGCTACAAAGATTCATGGCACAGTCTTTGCTCCAGCAGGAGATGCTCTTTGTCTTCTCAATGATAAGAACCCTCTGCTGCTTTAACGGCTTTATGTCTGGTCTAACCAAGTATACAAAAGCTAGAGAACTGTGCTAATTAACAAAGCTCATTGCAGCCTGTTCTTGAAGAGGAAAAGTGCAATGCTTGTGGAAGATCACAACACCAAAACTTGTCCTGTCACAACATTCACTTGAAAACAAAGTCCTTATTTCTGAAATTATTATGTATTGATTTTTTAGTTATTGAAATGGCTCTGGTATCCTGTCTCACTCCAGCATCTTGGTTTCATTGCTAAATTCTGCACTGAAAATGGCTTCCAGTCAGTTTTTTTACAAAAATGCCACAAATGTTACCTCTTTATAATTGCCTGGACAGACAACCTCAAGTTTTTTGTGGAAATTCACCCATTGCATGAAGTGTGCATGCAAGCAGACATGGCTGTGGCTGGAATGACACACACACTTTTTTCAGAACTGGAAGAGGATAATCTATGAAACAGATTCTCTGTTCAGTTAAGCTAAAGGTAGGAACAATCCCCTTTCATTCATCCCACATCCCACCAGAAACCCCTCCTGCTCTCAAATAAAACTAATTTTATTTCACCCTCCAGATGAAAATCTTGGAGAATTAAGGAAATTACATTTTTTTTTTTTCTCCATAAAGAAAAAAATTCACAGCAAGAACATAGAAGGAGGCCTGGAAGTCTCCGAAACTGCTAATGAGAGCTGGAGCATTAACATATAGGCCAACACCAGGAATCCCATGGGATCAGTTATGTAAAAGGCAGTAGCGCCTGATTTGCTCTCTGAAATGCATCAGTACCCCGCAGGGCTGGGGGAGGTGTCCCGGCACACAGCGCTGTCCTGCCTTCCTTCCTTCCTTGCCTGTGTGTCCTGGCCGCCGGGCAGCGCGGATCCCCGGCTCCGGGTGCCGGTGCTGCCGGCGTACAGGGACACGAGAGGACGGAGGGCTGAGCAGCCCGAGGGGCTGCGCCGGGCCGGAGCACGCAGGGCGAGTGAGACAGCCTGGGAGAAGCTTGTCCTACTGCTCCCTCTGCTGTACCCATCCTGTGGAGAAATCCCAAATGTCAGCGCGGAAAGCTGGGATGAGGCACGGCGGCTTTGAGCGCGGCCCGCAGTAGCGCAGGCTTGGGGAAGAGAGAAAGGCGCCGGTGAAGAGGCAGGAAGCACCAGCACCCTCAGGAGATGGCATGGCGGGGATCTCTGTGTGCCCAACCCAGCAAACCTCCTTGGCTCTGCACCCGCCAGGACTTCACTTGTGCTTCCACAACGGTGCAGGGGAATAAAGCCTCTCCTCGGCACGATCACCTCGCTTTGGCACACCCATTTGGATCATGCTTGTCTCAGGATTCGGGCGGGTGTCCGGATCAGCCCCAGAGAAGGGCCCAGGAAGCTCCCTTGGGCGGCAGCAGCCAAGTCCCACATTAGGGAATGCCGGCAGCAACACCCGCCAGCAAAGGGGGAAAACAGCCCACCCCGAGTCACACCAGTGCCACATAGAATCAACAGGGAGCACAGGGGAAAAAAAAAAAAAAAAAGCAGAAAGGAAAGGGGAAAAGTGGCTTATGGTAATGAAGTCAATTAATCATGCAGTAATTAACAATCTGATTGTTCTAGAGAATGTTTGTTTCTAACCGAAAACCACCTGATCACAACTGCAGTCAATAATCCCACCCTGTACCCTTATTTCTGAGGGCTGAGAATTTGGCAGAACTAGATACCACCTATGGAAGACATCAGCAGCTGCCATGAAAGCATTTATTTGAACACAGGGAAAACTTGTACCCCAAGGAAAATACATATTCTCAGACATTCAAACATTATATGGTTTCTGTAATCTTCATAGCAGTATTTCAGTTATTCCACACTTTCCTCTTAGCACTAATTTATGGAAATCCAAGCTAGAGAAGAAACCATTTCAAAGGAAGAAATGTCTCTCAAGCACTTTTTCTCTGAGAAGGTGCACACTCATCAGAATAGGGAGGAATGATGAGAAGAATCAGCACCTTCAGGGAAAGTGGACACTTTCCATAATAAAAGAGGGGATGAAAGGCTGGAGTGCAAGGTTAGGGCTTTGAAAATTCAGCACTCATCTTAAACCTTCTGGAGAATCTCAGGAACTTTACACAACTTGTACCAGAAACAAAACAACCCTTCCTAATGGCAATATGAGACTAAAAAAAAAATGAATCAGTGAGTTCCAGAAAGGCAGTGTTAACAGAGAGACTGCATTCACTTTTTTTCTCCATACCCCAAGTATTATTTCCTCCTATATTACAGAACATCTACCAGCTCATGAAAATACGGGAAACCAGACTTTATGATATAGCACGGTGATAAAATGAATTATATTTAAATGTCAATGGAATCTATGAAATAGAGCAAATTTGGAAGAAATCCATGCAGTAATTTTAAAGTTGTGAATAATTAGCATGGCATTTTCAAATGCACTTGGTCAAATTCATGACCTAATTCTGCTCTAAATTCTTTAATTTTAGTTTTTTACAAAGCTATATGAGCCATGCAATACTACAGTAGTATTAGAATGCTGCAGCCGTAGTGAGTTCTGCTGAAAAATTCTACCCTTAAATGAATGACTCCAGCAAAAGAATGGGACATGGCAATTTGGGGCAGAATGAAGCTCATTCTTTCCAAAGGCAGCGTTCCAGATTTTCATAAATGCAAACAAATGCAGTTTGACCTCAGGACTGACATAATGTACCTAATTCCAACTGCCTAAGTAATATGGCAAGAAGAAGCTGAACTGGAGCTGAAAATACAAACCAAACAACTTCCAAGGGAAAACTGAGATTATGAAAAACATTTTATCTATAGTAAGCCAGTCATAATTAGAGATTATTTTGACATTGTCCTGTTAAGTTTCATGATGAAGAGCCACAAATATACCAAGTGTGAGGCACAGAGACCAAGCACAGGTCTGGTCATAACCTCACAGTCAGATGCCACAAAGCTGCTCCTTTTTATAGCACCTCCTTCCATCTCACTGAATTCATCATATTTATCCCCAAATAAAAGAAAGTACGGTTTTTTTTTCTTTGTTCAGAGAAGTACATGCTTTATCCAAGAGCCTCAGACATTCCAGTGTAAATTATTTGTACTTCTTGCTACAAGAAGTCTTGCTCCAGGACTTTGTGACAACACTGACTACCTGAGGGAAATCAAATTAACAGCAGCTGAGACAGAACTATTAAAGGCATGTTTTCCCCTATGTACAGTAGTCTGCTAACGTATCCACAGGCACTGAGAGAGTGAGGATAAAGCAAGGACATTTCTCTGAACCATCACTATCCTTCACATTACTGTCTATTCTTGTGAGGGAGCTGTGGATGCAATGATATTGATAGGCACTGGGGTTCCTTGAGCCTCAGCTCAAGCATGCAGATTTTACAGACATGCACACCAGGAAGACAGCAGCTTCCAAAGTAAATCAAGCAAGCTTTTTGCTTAAGACTACAGAGGTAACTGCAAGGTTGTTGCTAGTTCTGAGTGTAATGATGCAAGGAAGTGCACCTAAAGCCTCTCCTCTGCCCTCATGCCCTCATGAGGCACCATCCAGCCTCCAGAGGAGATGGGTTTGGGATGGCACCCAGCCTCTTCCTGCACAACCTGCCAGGGCAAGATGCCCTCAAAGGAGCTGTACTCATGACCCAGGATTAGCTCCTCCTGCTCAACGAGGGAGATGATATCTCTGCTGTATCCAGAGAAGGGCAAAGACACATACACTAGCAAAATGCTCAGAGTGGCAGGGCTCACATTTGTAACTGAGAGTACCACTCTGAAATGCAGGCAGGAGACCACCACACCATGCCTATGCTGCTCAGGCATTACCCCAGAGGACAGTGTGGCAGGGCTTATTGTTAAACACCACACTAGCAGTGGTAGAGACCTGGCCAGGTCTCAGCTATGCCACAGGTTTGTTTTGTCAATTTAGGAATTCATACATTTACTTCCTCACTCACACTTCTCATCTGCTTTGTCTGCATAGCCTTCAGTGGTTTTAAGGTGGGTATCATGTTTCTAACGTGCTCACAGCAACTACAACTTTGAGTACCTTTGACCTCCTAGCACTACTAGGAGGACTAAATATTGAAAACCGTTCAAGTAACATTTTTATTCCATTTAGTGAATGGAAAAAGTAATGGAGTTGAAGGAAAAATGCACCTTGCTTCAAAAGTCTCTTTAATCAGCCCTAGAATCTGAACCAATGCTAAGCATAAAGATTTAAATTTGCCTTAATGAAAACTGAATAGACCAAAAAACAACAAAAGAAGTCTCTTTACAAAAGGTATGGATTCAACCCAGCCAGTAAATAATTAAAGCTCCTCTCTGTTCCCTTCCACTTTCTATTTTAAGGCTTTTCATTATATGGGATCAAAGTCAGCTCGAGTTGGAGAGAGTTAGACAAATCCATCACGGAGACAGAATGAATGTATGATCTCATCCCCTGTGACAGCAGCCCGACGGTACCACCTGTTTGAACTCGGCTCATACCACTTCTGATGACACTGGCAATGTCAAGCAAATCACTCGAAATTCAAGAGGGTGGGGGGAGCACTCTCCACCTAAGCAAACAAACAAACAAAGCTGTAAATCTGGCATGAGGAATGCTTACAGGCAGCCAGCACTGCAAAAAGAGCAGCCACAGAAAGGGTTCAGACCCCATGAACATAAATCACTCTGGGCCTCAGAAAAGCATTTGCATGAAGAAAGACTGATTTCTGTTTGGAAAAGAGTCAAATGAGAGAGCGATGCAAGATAGCTGTATTAAAAATTATAAATATTAAAAAGAAGGGAAATTAAACATCCTTATTTATTTTCTCAAAATGAAAGAAAAAGCATACATTGAAGCCAGAAGACAAAATAATTAAGAGATATGAAGGGCAAGTTAAACAGGGAGTTTAAAACTGACAAACATTTAAAAGAGATTAAGAAAAATTCTGTTCTACCTTTTGGAATTTAAAATGTAAGTTTACCCTGTGGAGCTGTCTGCAGCATAATATAATTGAGACCAGAAAGGACTATAAAAGAAAATATTCATTAGATTGTTAATGAATACCTGCATGTTCCCATTAGAAACTCATCTGTTTTAAAAAGAAAGAATATAATCCTTAATGCACCTTGCTTTTTTTAAGCAATAGAGGACAAACATTTATACTTCCTGACACAAACAATGATTAAGTGTCAGGGATTAAGACATCATCCTTAAGGGGAATCCCCAAGGATTAAGAAAATCCCCCTCTTGTCACATTATTCCGGAACTGTCAGCTGGCCAGTTCCTGAGCACTGTCAGGAACAATGTACTGGCCCAGATCCAACACGCCAATGTTTGGTTAACGCTAAAGTTCAGTCAAATGATTGGTCTAAAATGCTTGTTTAAGGAAAAAGATGACAGCATTGTGAGTGTACTCATTAAGCTTTGTGTTCGAAACCATTTTTTGCTCTGACTGCCAGTAGCTAGAAGCACTTGAAGGCAGCAAGCACACATCAACTCTACTTGGTTTGGTGTATAAAACCACTTTGGTCTAGATCTGGGTCAAGATACACTATTTCACTTCTTTGAGCTGCTTGATGTGTTCAACACAAACTTGACTTTGGGTCTGCCACTGCACCAGGCACATTTGCAGTTCTAGGAGTTGCAGGGTATTCTGGCTGATTAAACTTGCAAACTACACAGATATGAGAGTCAAACTGTAAAGTTATTTCAGATATAAAAAAACCCCTCACTGCTGTGAAATTTATGCCATTTTTTTCTCAGTCTACTAAGATGAAAACAAAGAAGCAGTTTAGCACTTCACTAGCTGAAAGAGCTATTTCAAAATATGCTCTAGATTAAGACTATATGGCAGGACTTTTTCCCAGTGAAAAAAGGCACTCTGGGGACGAGTAGAGGCCCCCAACAACGTTTTCTTCAGTGACCTCATTAGTATCTGATGTGTAGGAACATCTTCTTTAAATTTGTGATTTTCCTGACTACCTTGAAATGGCCCTTTAATCAAACTCATAAAATTACTTTCATTTGGTACCAAACAGATAAATAAACCGATGTTATTCAGGCCCAACAGTTCTTCAAATGAAGGGGAAAAAAAAAAACTGTATTAAAAAATTAGCTTGGAAATGTTTTGATGCTCTATGTGGGAGTTAGCTGTATGCAGAATTGAACTGTATTTTCTTGGTTTAGCTGAACTAAGCTGTACTGACAAGTGCATGCTGAATTAGATCCGGTTGTAACCCGAGGTGAACCTGCAGGGTAAACCTTACGTCACTATATTGCTGCAGTTCTTTCTTTTTTCCACGAGCAAATGTGGCTCACTTCCCTCAGTCCCTGAAATGCCATCTCGTGTGTGCTGTCCATGGGGTAGAAGTCTAAATAGAGCATGTTTGGATTTATTCCCTTCAGGCCTCTGGGAACAGAACTGAGCTACTGAAATAAGACTACAAAGCCATGAAGGAGGCAAATGTGAATGTAACAGGGTATTAGAATGCACCTGTATTTAAAGACATTTACCCACAATTCTGATTTTTACTTTTCGGCTTTCACCTACCCAAGGCAAAACCAACACTGTGTTTTTCTCTCAAAGCCACACAGGGACATCTTGCACTGTGGGTAATGGACCCAATAGGTGATGATGCCAAGCCCTTCCTGGCTACAGAAACAAACACCTAATTTCTACAGCACCACCCACCAACTTTGCAGGATAAAATATAACTCTCCTCCAAGAGCCTGGCAACTCCTAAGCATGAAGGACAATGAGGACATATGGTACATGGCATGACAATCCCCTCTGCCAAACTTCCATGACCACATCGCTGCTTCAGAGATGAAACTGAGCAGATAGAACTGTTTAAGTTCTACCTTGCAGCCAGGCCTACAAAACGTGCTCCATATTCTACCTTCAGGCATGTTGCTAAGCACAAAACTACTCTCTCTTTGCCAGAGCCAGCTGGAAGTCTCGGTGGCACAAGGTAGGTGGGCACATAACCCTCTGTTATCTCAGGGCCTGATGGCTCCTTTCTTTGCTAGCTTTATCCCTGACTTTCTGTGGCATTGCAGACCACATAGGAGCCCTCCCTGAATTAATCCATACATGTGGAGAAAAAGCAACTCTATTTGCAGTTGCACTAAATAGGCAATAGACCACTGTCCACAACACAGGCTCTTTACCTGCAGCCCCTGGAAGGTGTCCTCTGCCTGCTCATTTGGAATGGTAGGACTTTGTAAAAGGTTTTTCCTTCATTAAGTGCAATGCTGCTAAATGGTATTTTCCAACTGTGTGTAATAATTTTTTAAAAGAAATTCAGGTACGACCTTGATAATGATTTTTCTTCAGCTCATATGCAATGGAGATGTTCTGGAGACACCATGATTTTGCTTAATAAAAATATAAATCTCCATATAACTTCATCATTTCAGGCCTTGAATAACTGGAAATCCTCCTCCTACAGAATTTGTCATGATTTCCTCTCTTTCAGTTCAATGCAAGAAGTGCACAGCTAAATTATGCAGGACTATAAACTTACATAACTGTTTGTAAGATAGAAGAACATAAAAAATAAAGGAGCCTTAATAGTTAGGAATGCAGAGAAGTCCAACATAGAACTGAAGAAAAAATTATTTTATCATTTGTTCTTCAGGTAGACAGGTTTACTAATATTTAATTAGTGTAAATAGAAGTAAATCTGAGAATATACTGTCATTTCCTTAGACCTATGGAAACCAAGAGCTGGCAGAACTAATCATGAAGCAGCTACTTGAACAAACATCAATATAATATGTAGAAAGGTGTATTTACATTAAGAAATCACCCATCTCTTGTCTTAGGTGTAGTTACACTAAGAGATCACCCATCCCTTAGTTTTCCCTCTTGAACTGCAGTGGTGTGACGAAGGAAGCACCAAAGGGGATGCACCCACATGGCTCACTGATACCACCTGCACACAATCTTGAGTATCAGGCATCCACAGCAAGCATATGTAATTCCTTTCACTGCCTACCTACCAGGAGGTTCATCAACAGTCTACCCCTTATGCCTTTTGGTAATTTGCATTCTCCTTTTCTTGGAGCAGAGTCTCACATTACCCAGGCAGCCTTCTACTCTCAATGCAAGAATCTGGAGGGAAATAAAATCCATCAACCCTCTGCCTGGTTTAGTAAATCTCTCTCACATTGTTCATCATTCCCTGTGGCCCTGCAACTCGAGCTCTTTGGCTCTCTGCTTATGGGGCTCTTTAATCCTTTAGCTTTCTATCTGGATGGCTGTGGGTGCAATTTGCCCAGCCCCTGGTCTCTTTTTCTAGTCCCTGATAAGGATCTTCGCTCTCACTTGTGGTTTCTCTCCTGCCTCTGCTGAAACAGCAAAGAGCCTTTTACAAGGTCATGTATATACACACCTTATAGTCAGGTGTTCTTTGGCTTACAATGAAAGCCACAGGACAGCACAAATGAACCTGAAAGGGTTCAGGATGCAAGGTACTGTTGTAAAAATTATACTTGGATACAACCAGAAAGGGGGTGAAAAATGGATTCCTTAGCATATGACAGCTTTTCAGCATACTCCAAGCATTTGTATTTCGAAAGTCTTGCTGCTTTTCTTCATGCAGATTACAGTTTGCAGCTCCTTTGCACTGTTCTCCCATTAGGTGTGTGAATGAACCATAGAAACAATTTGTTTTATCGCCTCCACTCTCACAAAAGAATTTAATTAAAAATAGCAGTATGGCATCACTTTTAATAATGCAGTAAAATAGAACTATAAGGGCTGCAGGCTTGCTCCTTCCCTCCTGTAGCAAATCCTGTAATGGGAGGGAGGTTGCTCCCAAGGTCTGCTTGGGATCCTTCTACTAGAGTTTGGCCTGAGAAAAGGTTTTTTGAGAGGGAGGTCACTGTGGGTAAGTGCCAAAACCCACGTCTGTATTACTCTTGGTCCTCAGGCCATTTGGTTGGAGGAGCTGATGATCTGTTTTGCTGTTCCATCTTGCTGGCAGCCCATTTCCATGGTGATGCTCTTCTAGAGAGACCTGCCAGCCAAGCAGCACAGGGGTCCATTTTGTTGAGAAAGCTTCTCAATTTATAGGAGCTTTACCGTAAACCTAATACGGGTTGCTACTTTTAAATTTTCACTTTCCCAGGGTCAGAGAGTGGTACCAATATCCACACTTTGCCCATTCCTTTCCTATCCTACAAGATGTTACAAGTCTGCACCTCAGGACACTGAGGGGCTAACTAAATAGCAGGACATGGCTTGTACTGCTGACATCCATTTGATACAACTACATTTTTTCAAAACCATTGGGCATCAATCGGGTCTATGGAAAACTGCAAATCAATAATCTGAGCTTTAAAAACCCAAGAAACTAAAGATGTCTGTGTTATGCAAGTAATAGTCAGCTAACAAAGCTCTTCAGTTGCTCCCGAAGATACATGACACTTTGCTTACTTGTTGGATTTCGAAAATGCACAAAAATACTTATCTGCATACCTTAAACTGCTGTCAGATTTAAGAGGAATGTTACTGGGGCTAAAAAAAGGGATAGAAACAACTTGTAGAGGAATTTGGTGTTTTGGCTTATTTAAATTTAACACTTTATACTTAGGGATATATTTGGCTGCTCTTATTTAAGGATTTTCTCCACAGAACACTTACTAAGTCCTACAAGGAATGTATGTTTGCTATTTCCATCAATACTACTGGATTTGCAGGTGAATGGAGATTCATTCCTGGATTCACAACTCCAGCACAAAAGCCCTTGGCTTCACAGAAGACAACATATGTGTGAAGGAGTATCAAGGACAGAGGAGCTACCCAGAGATACTTCTCTGGAGCCTTTCAAACAGCACTTGGAGGAGATGTTTGCCCTCTGCAAAGAGACTGCCATAGAGGAAGATTTGGGAGCAGGCTAGAGGCTGGATCACAGGACCCAGCAGTCCACAAGTCCTGAGCACAGCATTCCCAGCAGCAGCTGACTCCAGCCATGAAAGCAGCGGTGGAAGAGCCAACCCAAAGTGTTAAATCTCTTGTAGTCCTTGGTCAGTGATCTGCTCAAGTACTACTCTGCACATATTTTGTCATGCAGGAGTGGTCATGCAGTGGTCATTTTGTCATGCAGGACCCTCTCTGAAAATTTACGCTATGGATAGGAAAGCCATTTAACGTGCTTCCTATAGTTTTATGTGCAAATGCCTAGAGCTTTTCCATCTAATACATACATAAATTAAACTTCTGCAACTCTGAGTTTTGTTACTAGAAAAAAACCCTGTGAAACAATGCTTCTGCCACATGCAGAGTAAGCACTATTGTGAAAGCTGTGTGCTCAGAATGTGTTAAATTGCTAGGTCCAGGGAGCATTCCCTTTAGCCCATTCTACATCTTCTTATATAACAGCCTTTACCATATTGTGATGAGAGTCACAGACCCATATTTTGAAAGTCCTTTATTGCTGTTTAAGCTTATAACATAATCACTAAATATAAAGTTATTTTTAAATAATGTTCTGCTGTGGCTTAATACAATTCTGCATCAGTAACAAGTATTTACCTACCCTTAAATTATTCTCAAAATACTTTTCATATCATTAAAAAAGGTCCTTTTCACTAGAACACAAGTATTTTTCACTTAAAAGATAATGAAGATGGCAATTCGAGACTTATTTGTACCTATATCCTAAAACCTTCTGAGCTGCCATTTATTAAAAAAGTATTATGAAGAAGCCAAAGAACACTACAAATTCAACCCTTTAGTGCTCTGTTTTACATCTCTGTTGGACAAACAGCATTAGGACAAGAAAGCCATTAACCTCTTTTGTTGAGGGTCATTGCATTTATGACATGACAGACGTACCAGCATACATTTAATTGTAAAGGCTGTTTGCACATAAAATAACCAAATGGTCAAACTAAAATAGCTTCCCAAACTCTGCATCTGTAGTCTGTATATTGCCACACAACTCACAAGAACTTGCATGTCAACTTCCTAGTAAGAGTTCAGAACAGTTTTCAAATTCATTGAAGTTTAGAGAAAGGAAGTGAGTAGGTGAAGAAATTGTTTTTCTATCCAAAAATATGACATTTTATTAGTATGTGACAGAATTATTTCTTCCTTTGTAAAAAAAGTTTGCTTTTCTCTATACATCTAGGTTGGCAAATGCTTTTATTGTTCCACTAAGCTGTTCTGCAATATCTTAAGAAGAAATTTTCTGGGGGCAAACTAAGAGAGCAAATTACTTTATAAGCCATTTTATTCCTGAACCATTTTGTATTTTTAATTGTAGATAAACATGTATTCACAACTGCTCTTCTCAATTTGACCATTTCCCTCATTGTCATGTCATTGTCATTGTGATGTCATTGTCCTGTATCTTAATTTCTTACTGCATTGATGTCACAAATTTTTATTACCTGACTTCACCATGGGATCTATCTGAGGATCAAGACATGACATCAGAACACAACAGCTATGTCTCCTGGTTAGAAATCTCAGCTCTCCACAGTCTTGCAGACATTTCTTCTGCTTTTGTTGACATTTTACTGTTTTCTCAGAGCTACTGAATTATTCATCTGTCAACATAAATGTAGAGTTCATCATATAAATATGCAAAGTCACCACTTTAGAGCAGGCATCCAAAGACAAATTCATATAAAGGCTTTTTATAGATCATTAAACCTGCACAGCAAAAGACACAATATACCACAAATATAGTAATAAACAGTAGGACTGAAGTTGAATGTAAACTCTGAGTAGAGAAGTATTCCAGCCTACTCTCTGCTATGCTACTTTTTACAGTAAGGCTTCCATTCTGATTTGCAAAGCCAGTTCCTGCTTCTTGCCTCAGTTCATACAATCCCAAAAGTGACATTCATCTCAGCAAACTATTAGACTGCACTATTCCTCTGTACTAATATTTGCTTTTCATGCAGAACAGCTACTTCCTACCAGTTATTTTCAACCTGGACCTATCTCTTGGCAAGAAATCTACAGAACTGAGTGAGACAACAGTAAAGTAAATACTCCCAAAATACTCAGTCAGTATTTTTACCTTTACAGCATGGATCCTGTTGAGATTGCTAAATACAGGGAATTTCCATATGTTCTGCTCACCTAGACTTCAGTGAGAATAAAGGAGACAAAGGATTTATTTGTCAGTTCTTAATTTACTACATGAATTTTATGCATGGTCAGTTATACTACATAAAATAATCCTAACACTGGTTCATGCATTTTGCAGTCAGCTGTATCAGATAAAGTCTGAAGATTCAATTATAATTTAAAAAGAACAATTACCTTTTAAATAACAGTTTGAGTTAACAAAAGGAACAGATTCATCACTCAGTGGCAATAAGACCATATTCTAGGTAAAGACAGCCTGAGCAGCTAAGCTATGGAAAAACCTGTTCAAACATTCAACATTTGACAGCAGTTCTTGTAATATATTCACAGTAACCTTAGCAATGCCAATTTTAGAAAATATTGGGGCAAATCCCAAAAGACTGATTTAATTTTGATTTTCATTTTACTCCATTTTA